>JBBPBX010020912.1:25049-42897 GCA_038048925.1 Garcialebias charrua | reverse complement strand
AAAGAACAACAAAGTTTTTATCACCTTACAAACAAAACATAATTGAGACACATTACTGTTTTCTCACCTTATTGATTTGTCGAAACGAGGACCCTGTGAAAAGTACAGCTGCACAGAGCTGAAGGTTGCCTGCTGGTATGTTGTTAACCAATGGCTGACTGGACCACTGATTGGTGTGTTCACATCTACTGCACTCTTGTTTCACTTTTACAAGTGTTCCAACTGTAGTTTTTTCAACTACACAGCTGTGTGTACAGACAGGACACCTCCAGAAAAGCTCAAGCAGCTGTTCTTCGAAAACAATGTATTTTTTTGCTTTGTGGGCCGGGAGGGGGACTTCATTGATGGAACTATGTAGCAATAAAGACAAAAAAAAAATACAGTAATAATTAAAAAATACAGCTAAACTATTCATAAATTATGTAAGTTATTGTTTTACTTACATTGAACGGTGTACAGTAATCTCACTTCCATCAAGATGGTAAGACGAATCATCGGCCGACACCTCGATTCTCTTTCTTTTCACCGGTGTTGAACTTGCACGTGGAAATTCTTGTAATGGCATCTCCGTGAAGGACCCAGTATCACATGACACACTCCTGCCTGTTGGTCGTGTTTGTGTGGCTATTAAAAAAATAAATAGCTTTAAAATTATGTCTCTACTTACACATTCATTGTGAAATTCTCATGTAATTAAAAAAAAATTAACATAAAAAATATTGAAAGATGAGGTTCAAAAATTGAAGCATACTGTATCCAGACATTTTCATTAAAACATGTACCGATACTTAACAGTTTGTGATGGTACACAACGTTAACTCCAAGGTCAAGGCTATACATGTACATCAAAATAAATTTATAACATACAAAATATGTTTTTGTTTCTTATAGCGTTTCAGCTGGGTCCTACATTTATAAGTTATGTTTAGCTATCATAAACAATTGTCAAGAAATAAAAAATACATAGAATTGTAAATTTTGAAGTAATAAGACATGAGTCAGCTACAGTATAATTTCAAATTATGGTAAACAAACGCAGAAATAACAAAATATTTCATACAACCCAAGGAAATAAAATTGTGTAGTAATTTGGTCCATTACTGCAGTGTTTATGAATGTTGGTCCTACGTGAATACTTTAATTGTAGAAAATTCATGTTTTTTTTAAATTAGCTGTATTAGACTGGGACTTTTTAACCAAATTATTAAGAATAATTGGGCTATAAAGACGTGTAGTACAGGAAAGTTTGTAATATAATTTTTTTTAATAATATTTCACCTTTGCTTCTTCTAGAAGGCTTCAGGTTGGCCTGAACAACGACAGATTTGCTGATTACAGGTTCAGTCTGACATCCCATTTCTCGTGTTTGTTTGGGCTGTAAACAAGAAAAATAAACATTATCTCAATTTCAATTTATTCTCTCCAGTATTTATGATGATGTTCAAACGTGATATTAACAAGGTTTGATTAAACTATCTGTCCAACTGCAATGGAATACTATGTACAGTGTCACTGAATATCTGTTCAAAGTTCATATAATCTAAAAAAAACAGCTGCTGTTATCTATAAAAGCTAAGTATGGTCCATATAAGCACATAATAATCATTTCGACAAAGCAACGCAGCAGCACCCGCACAAAACAAAACAACAAACGTGTCCTACACACATACACACACATGCTACATTATTGAATAAATACGTGCAAAATAGTACTCACCTCTAAACGGATTGGATCCTGATGGTGTATGGGTGGGTGGACATGAGTACGAAGAGCTACTGTGGGAACAGCGTCGCTCTTCAATTTTAGCATCTTTATAAAGCCCATGTCATACTCCCACTTGTTAGCGAAGCTATCAGGAGCGAAATGGCGGTTGCAAACTCCAATTCTGGGCGGGAGTGTGCCGTCTGCTACTTCCACAGCAAGAAACCACTGGCGCCTAATCGCCAAATTCTCTGGAAACAGATGTATTCCACTCACACTCCTACACCCCTCTACGACACATCTACGTCCCATCCTATCACACTGAACTATCCTACGGCTAAAGCTAAATACTAAGGCTAACCTATTCTAATACTTTTAACTGACACTAAATCTAAATACTATAATAAACGGTACAACTAAATAATATAAACTACCTAAATCACAAGACGAAGCTAATAATAAATATACTGCTAATCTGAAGTAAATGTCGATGCTCACAATGCTAATGCTATGTTTCTATGCTAGGCTACTATCGCTAACCAACTCCCGCGATCTTCAGGGGAGTGGCTATGAGTGAACTACTTTTATACCCACGGATCTTCAGGGGAGTGGCTACGCAAAACAGGATGTGACGAAATTGTGCCCAAATTAATGACTGTGCCAAACGTAAACTAATGGGAAAATCAGGGTGCAATACCACAGTTCAACCCATAGGACTACGAATACTCGTTTTTAGACCAAATATTGCCGATTTTAACTAATACGCACAAATACATGAAAAATAACTCAAAAATAGTGCTCAGAAACATTTTAAACACATTCTAGGGAGTTTATCAGCTAAAAAAAGTTAAATTTGGGTTTAGTCGCTCTTTAAGCACCCCTCGCATTGCTAAGTATTGTCCGCGCCCCCCAAGATCCCATGGTCCTGGTGCTCCAAATATAAGTGGCACGGCCCATACGTCGCAATAGGGGCACAGTCCATACTTCATAAGGGTAACAAGAGAACCAGGGGCAACACGGAGGAACCTTACCCAGGAAAGGTGCCTCGATCCTGTGTACGACGTCCACCGAGGCCTCCCTGGAGGATTCAGGAGGGCATGGTCCATACATCATAATAGGGGCACGAACCATACGTCCCATTGGAACCAGCTATAAGGGAAATAGAATGACCAGGGTCTCTTGGAGGATCCGTACCCAGGAAAGGTACCTCATTCCTGGGTACGACCAAGTCCGAGACCCCCCTGGAGGATCCAGGAGGGGCACGGACCATACATCACAATAGGGACATGGCTCATACGTTACATTACACCATCAATGTGTATTGACGGTGTCTGTCTCGTGCCGTTCTATACCCGAGGCATATAACGGTATCACATGGACACGAACAATACTTACAAAGGGAAACAGCAATTTGTATTGTCCGTGCCCGTCTCGTGCCTTGCAATGCCCCCATCCATGCCCCTCTGGTATCGTTCTATGCCCAAGGCATAGAACGGTACCACATGGGTACGAACAATACTTACAAAGGGAAACAGCAATTTGTATTGTCCGTGCCCGTCTCGTGCCTTGCAATGCCCTCATCCGTGCCCTCTGGTACCGTTCTATGCCCGGGGCATAGAATGGCACCACATGGGCACGGTCATGGACCGCGAACGGCACCAGACGGGCATGGCCAATACTTATCAAGGGAAACGTCAATATGTATTGGCCGTGCCCGTCTGGTACCATTCGCGGTACTTCGCCGTGCCCCTATGATACAGTTCTATGCCCATGGGTATAGAACGGTACCAAATGGGCATGGCCAATACGTTCCAAACGTACCATAAGGGAACGGGGTTGGCGCTCCACATGTACGGTCCGTGCCCCTTCGGTACGTCACCTGGTGTCTGATTTCGGTATTGCACCCAAAATATCTCGGCCCCCGTAGGGGCTAGAGACGCGGCGTTTCGACCAGCGCGTTAAAGGAACCGCACGGAAGCTAGCCGCAAGGTCGGCTAAGCTCTGGCCACCAGGGCGGCGACACTGCGGAGGGGGGAAATGCAGAATACATGGGTGTCGGGTCGTGACCACATCAACTTGTATTGCGCGTGCTCTTTGCCTTCCCTTACGGGTGACATTGAGCCCGTATATTCCCACAGGAAAAAAGGCTATTTCGCTAACTCCTAGCGAGCTAGCCAACGAAAGTGACGCAACGGAGGAGACATTTCAAGAAAAAATAAAAAAAAGATTCTGGAAGGACTCGCTCGCCTCATCTCGGACATGCCTCCAGAGAAAGGAAAGCAAAAGACAAGACTTCCAAGGAAAACCAACAGGACGGCGAGCCCAACTTCGCGCACCTGTCCCAACGGATGTAGCTTTTCCTTCGTAGCAACAGACACCCACGAGGCCTGTCCAGTCTGCCTGGGAATGCTTCATGCAAAAACAGCACTGGATACACCCGACTTTTGCCTACACTGCAGCCTCATGATGGATACGGTGCTGCGGCATCGGGTTGACCTCGTCGCCAAAGCCATGGGCGCTTCAGCGACAACAGCGGACACGGACACCACAGAGCCCCTTAATCCCACGCTAGAGAACATGGCTCTACATGACAGCACACGAGTCGAATGGGGCGACAGCCCTGACGTGCTAGCTCCTATGGTGGACCTAACAGTCAAGTTCCACACCTGGGGCATGATGAACGAGGACGAGATCTCGATTTCAGCCTCGGGCGAATTTTCAACGGAGGAGGCAGACGTGGAACTGGAGGATAAGGGTGAAGATCTCTCCCAGACCCTGGTACCTGTGCTCACAGAAACTGACTTTTCTATCCCTGCTCTGTTCAACTTGTGCCACAGAGCAACGGGCACGTTGCACAACCCATGGCCTGAACCTCCGCCTTGCCAACAGGTCACGAGGCTGGCAGGAAACTATTTTTACTTGAAGTAGCAGGCCGCCAAGAGGCAAAAGATGCCCGTGTTCCCGGACTTTCTCACAGAACTAACTTGCACCTGGACTCAACCAAGAGCCCCTATGCTTCTTCCCCTCTCACAGTTCCTCAACTTAGATGGGATGGATGAAGTGGGAATAGCTAACATGCCTCAGATTGAGGACACATTAGCGTCTCACCTGGCTCCTAAATCATCAGGAACAAAACCAACACTTCCCAGCAAGGCTTGTCGAGCCTCAGCGTCTCTATTCGAAAAATTCTACAGGGCTCAGGGACTCGTGGCACGCGCCATGAACGCGTCTGCGTTAATGCAGGCTTACCTGGCCGAAAAACTGCAACAGTTCCAAACAACAACTGACAAGCAGGCAGCTGCCGAATTGCTGGATGAAGCCCACAGAGCAACAGATTTTGTGCTCCGTATGATAGGGACAGCTGCTGTTGAGCAAGGTAGGGGAATGGCGGAAGTGGTCATCTCGATCCGTCACCTCTGGATGACTTTAACGGATCTCCCAGAGGGACAAAAGGTGCCTTTTCTCCATCACTCAATAGAGCCAGCGGGATTGTTTGGTAAAGCTTTGGAACGAATTCAGACCAAGCTGGACCAAAGACGCAGACAGGTGGAAGCTCTCCGGGTGGACATTCCCCGGAGAAGCTTCGCCCCACCAAAGGGAGTCTGCTGGAAGCAGACCTGCGCAGTCTCGGCAAAAACAGGTCTGTCCCCCGCCAGGCGACTAAACATAGGGCCTCCTCAGCGAATCGGGACAACAGACAAAAATGTGCCTGATGAACCAGGTCCACGCTTCCATGTTACACGATCACCCACCCACGTGGTAACGGGAATGATCCCTTCATGTCCATACTTTGCTTGTAACACAGTACAAAAAGCTGGCTTATTTACAGCATGCACAAATCATGCTTTCTCTGCTGTGAGTGACATAGAATCATGTACGTCATTGCACATAAGCACAAATAAAGTTCATGAAACAGCTCCTCTCTGTTTTATTGACTCTCAAAAAAAAAACACACACAAATATATTCAGCAAAACAGGTCCCTCTGGCCTACAAGCCGTCATAAAGGGAGAAGGCCTTTTCCCCCCTCCCTCACGGCCCACGGGGTATTAGCCTAATTAATAAACCCTAGCAGAGTGCCTCTGATTCATCTACAATGAGCAGATACAGAGCTGTCTGCAAACACCCCCCACACCTCTCAGGGAGACAGGTGAGGAGGGTCACGTGCTCAAGCTCTCACTCCATTGTGAACGATAGGACAGCCAATACACTAACCGGACGAACATGCAACATGTCCGCACCTCAGAGAGGCAAGCTGACAGAGTTTGACGATGAGGGGGCTACATCAGACGTCCTCAGGCAGCCACAAACTTCATACCTTCACAGCAGTGACTGTGTTCAGCCTGCTGTTGATGGCAACAAGTCAGAGTTGAATCAGATCTCTCTTCCTGTTTTTCGAGGGGGACTGAGCTCTTTATCACCAAATAATCTGTAGTCTGCCAAATCAAAAGGAACACCCCCACGTTCTCACGTTACAGCCGTTCCTTTGTTATTAACGAGAGACACGCAATGCCCAAGAAGTAGTCAGATAGCATGTGACCTCCCACTCTGTGCTGATCCAAATCTGCTTTCAAAAATAATTCTCCCAACGGGTGAAACATAGACCTCTGTCGGTTTACCTGGTACCAACGCTCTATTAAAGCCAAGGACCAGTAGATTGGACCACCCCAGAAAACGGATTGGAGTCAAGAGATCTGCTCGGTTTCATAACTCGTAGCCTCACAGCCCCAGAACTCCAAAGTTGGAGGAGGAAAATAGACTTTCTGTCCAAAACCTATCTAATAAGGATGATAGGTTACATCTGCCCTCAATTAACCCTGAGCAAGGTAACTTGGAGACACATCGGCAAGGAGGACTCCTTCCCAACCTGGTTGACCCCTAGGGGTTAACAGCCTCTGTGTCACCAGAAGGGGCAATACAGCCACTTAGGCCAGGAACTGCCAAGAGTCTCAGCTTGTTGGCTGAAAAGAACAAGTTGATGGCGTTAGGCCTGCCAGAAAATGTGATATTAGCCATACAAAATGCCCGTGCTGGATCAACACCATTTTTATACGCACAAAAGTGGCGTATTTTTGAAGCCTGGTGCTCAAAAAGAAATATTATTTCTTATGCATGCAACTTGGCTCAGCTCCTGACTTTCCTTCAGGATTTACTGGAAAAAGGTCGTTTTTATTCAATGATTAAAGTTTTCCTATTAGCTATTTCAGTCTGTCACGAAGGTTGGGGACACAGGACACCCGGAGCACATCCAATCATAATAAGATTTATGAAGGGTGTCCTTCAGACTAAACCACCCAGCAGGACCCTGACCCCTGGTTGGGATCTTGGCCTGGTCCTGGGCGCTTTCTGTGACCCTCCATTCGAGCCACTGAGCGAGGTTAAGATAGATTTACTACCTTATAAAACTGCTCTACTCCTGGCACTTTGCTCGGCGAAACGCGTGGGTGACCTGCATGCATTGTCTGTACAACCAATGTGTACCAGATCCGTCCTTGACAGGTCAAAGGTCACACTAAGGCCTAATCCTTTGAACCATAGGAGTCTAGACTTTGATATCTCCTCCTTTCCACCTGCTCCTGTCCTGACTCAGGAACAGGAAAGGCTAAAGGTTCTCTGCGCAGTGAGGGCTTTATGTACCTACATGCAGAGAACAGCCGAATGGAGGGAAAAAAACAACTGTTTGTCTGCTTTGCAGCACCTGCTACCGAGAGGACCCTATCAAAACAACGCCTCTCACATTAGGTGACTGAGGCAATTAAAAGGGCGTACAGTAGCAAAGGTCAACAGGTACCCTCTGGAGTGCATGCTCACTCCACTAGGGGCTTGGCCACTTCCTGGTCATTATTCAAGGGTGTACCAGTTGCAGACATATGTGCTACTGCGAATTGGAGCTCATTAAACACTTTTGCAAAGCATTACAGTTTGGATGTTACTGCGTGTGACGTCACTCAGGCTGTCCTTTCTAACACACAGTAGAAAGTAGCTTTGAGATATCTGCTGGTCAAAGGCAGACGTTCACTCTAGCATGCATTTTACTGAGCATTTCAAGGGGGTGAATGGATTACGTTCCCATAGCAAGTATGTTGCACCGAGATACCAGACTGAAAGGGAACTGAAAGTTATGCACCATAACTCATGTTCCCTGAAGGAAGGGAACGAGGTGCAACATATCTGGCCCTTTTCAATGCTGAAAGCTCGGTGAAGTGCAACTTTGGAGAAAGATGGAGGGGCGCAAGCCGCTTAAGTACCCAGAGGGCGGGGCCTCTGGCGCGGCGGTGACGCCCCTAGCCGTAAAGGCGTGAGTATATTCCTTCAGGTAATCGCGGGGGCGCAATTCCCATAGCAAGTATGTTGCACCTCGTTCCCTTCCTTCAGGGAACATGAGTTATGGTGCATAACTTTCAGATTTTCTCCAGGTACTCCGTTTTTTTCCCACAGACCAAAAACATGCATGTTAGGCTGATTGGTAACTATAAATTGGACCTAGGTGTGAGTGAGAGAGTGAATGGTTGTTTGTCTCATTTGTCTTTATGTGTCCCTGTGATGGACTGGAGACCTGTCCAGTGTGTACCCCGCCCCTTACATAGTGACTGCTGGATATGGACATCAGTGACCCCCGCGACCAAAAAAGAAAAAAGCAGGAAAAGATAACGGATGGATGGAACAACAATAACAACAACATCCATCCATCCATCCATCTTCTTCCGCTTATCCGGGGTCGGGTCGCGGGGGTAGCAGCCTAAGTAGGGAGGCCCAGACTTCCCTCTCCCCAGCCACTTGGAGCAGCTCCTCCGGGGGAATCCCAAGGCGTTCCCAGGCCAGCCGAGAAACATAGTCCCTCCAGCGCGTCCTGGGTCTTCCTCTGGGTCTCCTCCCGGTGGGACATGCCCGGAACACCTCACCAGGGAGGCGTCCAGGAGGCATCCTAACCAGATGCCCGAGCCACCTCAACTGGCTCCTCTCGATGTGGAGAAGCAGCGGCTCTACTCCGAGTCCCTCCCGGATGACTGAGCTTCTCACCCTATCTCTAAGTCCACACAGAGGGTGTGCGCCATTCTCAAAATCTGTTTGTCCATTATAGGGACAACTCAGCGGGTCGTGCTCTGTCCTCTCAGCGCCTCTCTCACTGACTCTGTGAAGCCATAACAGAGGCTTACAAAGCGGCAGGGAAGGAGCCTCCGGCGTCTCTGCGAGCTCATTCGACGCGAGCAATGGCGTCGTCCACAGCTCTTCATGGTGGGATGTCGGTCAGCAACATCTGTCAGGCCGCAGCATGGAGCTCGCCCTGTTCTTTCACCCGTTTTTATTTACGGGATGTTTCTACTTTTTCTATGACTCATTCAGTTCTGGGAGTCCTGGATAAGTAAAGGGAGGTCACCTCCTAATGTTCTAACTGTTCCTTTGTACATAGTTCATGTAACAGTTGGTTTTTACCTTTTTTTTTTTGAAAGTTTTTGCAGCCGGAGAGTGTTCCTCTCCTCGGCTATGTGCAAACACAAAAAAATAATAATAATAATCTTTCAATGTTGTTGAAATCCCCCCGCGCGTCAGCGCCTACTGAAAACCTTTTAGTCCACGCCCACCTACCGGATGGGCCCACCCCTCGGGTCGATAAAACCCCTCGACCGAGGTGAATCTATCTCCAAATATAGCTAATTCATTCAGCCATTTGGGATACAGAGTGGCCCGATAGCTAAAGGGCTCCGCTAATTACTCATAGAATCTGGGGTTACGATACGTAACCAACGTTCTAATGTCGTAATTAGCTCCGCCCTTTAGCTCCGCCTATTGGAATAAAGGGCGTAGCAGGAAATAGTCCATGCCACGCTGGATCCCACCAATGAGGAGCATCTGCTCACCCACTCCCAATAAGTGTGTCCTTCCTCATGCCTGAGGAAGGGCAGGTGGTGGGCTGGAGGAAGGCCTACAGGCCTTTAATCAACCTCCAGAAGTGCTCTGCTGCTGAGCAGCAAGCAAGAGTCCAGCCACCCTGCGGAGAAAACTCATTTCAGCCGCTTGTATCCGAGATCTTGTTCTTTCTGTCATAACCCAAAGCTCATGACCATAGATGAGGGTGGGAACGTAGATCGATCGGTAAATTGAGAGCTTTGCCTTTTGACTCAGCTCTCTCTTCACCACGACAGACCGGTACAGCGCCCGCTTCACTGCGGATGCTGCACCTATCCGCCTATCGATCTCACGCTCCAGTTTTCCCTCATTCGTGAACAAGATCAACAACATCTTACATTGAAACACAACACCAGTAACGGTAAGCCACTGAGTTTAAAAAAGAAAACTGATTATCCCAAACAGACAAATAACCTTAAAAGTATCATGAACACAAAGTCCCAAATATCCTGATAAAATAAAATTTGACCTTACCTTTAAAGATACTTCAATATTTCTGCCAAAGTACCTGTTCATGTATTTTTATTTTTGAGTGATTTTCTTTTTTTCTCAATAAGTGTGATAACACCCTCTCTTGGGCTTGTACTTTACTGTCATTAATAAATACTTCATTGGTCCTCAACTGGCAGCCAACAGACCATTTTAAGTCCACTAGTTCATGCCCTCTGGAGCCTGTTCCAGATGTGGCAGCTCTTTGCCAATTAAATTACATCCATACTAAACACTCCTTCTGGGTGCTCACCATTTGTTGTCAAAGAGTGAAGTTCACTTTATTGACTTTAAGCTTAGTTCAAGTTTTCAAATAATGTACTTGAGCAAGAATTTAATTTAATTTATTCAGTGAAAATACTCCTTTCCCGCATTTTTAATGCATTCATTTTACTGGAGTAACATAAACATGTGCGAAAATAAAGGCTGACATTCACTAAGAAGAGCCAAAGTACAACAGCAGCATGAAATGCATTTCTATAGTCTATACCCAAAGGCATTCTCCTCGTTCTTCCTTCCTGCAGCTAAAAACAGCAGCTTATTAGCTTCACAATCTTGTTGAGGCCACATTATAATTTCACAAGGTACAGACAGAAGGCAGCAGCACTGTCCTTTGGTCTGACTGACTCAAGTATTCATCAAAAACCTCTGCTTTCCCATGAGTCTTCCACCATATGCTGCTGGAAAATGTCACCAGTAAAAGTCAAAATAATTCACTGATTTCTGAGCCGCATTTGATAGTCGTCTTTTCCTGGGAATACTGCATACAGCAGCTCAAATTATGAAGTTGTTTGTTAAACATGTAACACAAAGAAGACATTTGTCCGGATCAAAAGGGGCAAAAACATTCCTGTGTCAAATTATTAGGCGTAAGAGGTGACCAAGAGTTATTACTAAGTACATGTATCTAGATACAGTTAAAACTTAACGTTGTCTTCTGTGTAAGTTTTGAAGTAGCCTATGGTAACTGAAAAAAAAAAAGACTATTTATCAACTGTTTAAAAGGGCTCTGCACAAAAAAACCTTTTAACATCATCTGGATCTTATTCATGGTATTCAGACATAGACTCACTTCACCATTTTTCAGTTCAAGTTTAAACAAATTTGTAGCACAAACCCTAAAGATAATGGCATTGTGCAACCACACTAGAATGTGTCTAAAACAATTCAAAGCTGCAGCGCATGCATCAAAACCACTTCAACATATTTAAAGTCTGAACGTTCTAATCAGCAACTAGTTTCACCTTTTTCAATAAAAAATGTTAAATTTGTTTTCAATATATTTAAGTCCTCTGTAAATGCAAAGACTTAAGTTGACCTTATTAACTTTTTTTAAATAAACTAGAAACCAGAAAATGTTGCAGATGAATTTGTGGCTGAGAGGTTCCCTTATCAGTCAGTTCACTGCGGTGCAACATATGACATATGGGAATTGCGCCCCCGCGCGGTTCACCTGAAGTAATACTATCACGCCTTTTAAGGCAAGTGAGCATCAACGTCACCAGTGGGACCCGCCCCCTTGCTATAAGAGACGGTGACGCATCACGTTCGGTCTCTTTTTGCCCTTCACCTCGCTTCACACCTGAACTTCGCAGGACATCGTCTCGAGTGACTGAACCACCCGACCAGTAGGTGAGCGTGCTTCCTACCGAGGGTGTCACTGAAGACTTCCCTGCGAACACTTTGTTTAGCGAATGCTAACTAAGTGTCAACGACGTTTGTAACATTGGCTAGACGTCCATCTCTGCTGTTTCGTCAACCAGTTTAGCAGGACGCTAACTGCGCCACACGCCTACCTGTTAACTAACAGAGCTAATGACTATCCCACACGAACAGCACAGCGAGAAGAACTATTCGAACCCTGTTTAGCTTGCGCTAACTGGCTTCCACTCGATGAACCCTGTTTAGCTTTCGCTAACTGGCTTCCACTCGACGCCTTTTCTCGACCATGGCTCATGAGAAAGGCAAAAGGAAATTGAAGAACTCCAACAAGGCAGGTAACAGACCAGCGAGCCCTGGTTCTCTGCCTTGCCCTAACAAATGTGGCTAATTCATTTCATCGTCGGACATACACAACGCCTGCCCGATTTGCCTGGGAATGGTCCACACCAAGACAGCTTTGGATTCCCCTGAGTTGTGCTCTCACTGCAGCCAGCTATGCGAGACAATTCGACAGAGACACATGGACTTCGTGGCCAAGGCCATGGGCAGTTCCACCGCGGCAAGGGACCCGCTCCTTCCAGAGACTCTCATGTCTACAGCGGAGCTGGAGGCGGACGAGATGGAGGACAGCGGAGCACTAAGCTGGGGCGACACAATGGATCTTCAGAGCCCAGACGGGGACAAAAGGATCGACTTTGACACAAGGGACAATATGCAAGCCGACGAGCTGTGGCTGACAGCCTCCGGTGAGATAACGGATGACGAGGTGGACAACGAGGAGGAGGGCGACGCAGAAGACTTCTCCCAGGGAACCGTAGTTGCACAAGCGGAGTTGGATGGGTCCACTCCTGCTTTGTTCGAGCTGTGCTGCAGATCTACAGAGGCGCTGAAGGTAACTTGGCCAGAACCACCACCTTGACAACAGTTAACAAGGTTGGCGGGGAACTACTTTTTTGCCAAGCAACAGGCCGCTGTGAGACACAGGATGCCTGTCTTCCCAGACTATTTAACAGAGCTAACACGCTCATGGACAGAACCGAGAGCGCCCTTGACACTGCCAGTCTCCCAGTTCCTCGACATCGAGGGTATGGAGTCAGCGGGCCTGGCCCACATCCTGCAGATGGACGAGACTTTGGCCGCACACTTGGCCCCAAAGACGTTGAGCTCAAAGCCCACGCTACCCAGCAAGCCGTGCCGCATGTCAGCTCTTCAACTCGAAAAGAGCTACCGCGCTCAAGGCCTCGCGGCTCACACCCTCAACACCGCCTCCATGTTACAAGCCTATCAGGCCGAGAAGCTACAGGAGCTGTAGCAGACCACGTCAAAGAAAAAGGCAGCTGAAATATTGGACGAAGCACGCAGAGCAGCATACTTCAACCTCTGCCTCACCGGTACAGTAGCCATTGCCTAAGGGAAGTGTATGACTGTAACGATGATTGCACAACGCCATTTATGGCTAACTTTGACTGATCTCCCTGAGAGCCAGCGTTCCTCGTTCCTCCACCACGCCATAGAGCCATCAGGCCTATTCGGTAGGGCCTTGGAGAGGATCCTGAGCAGATGTGATCAGAGGAGAAAACAGGAGGAGGCCCTGCATGAAAGCATGCCCAGAAAACATTTCTCACAAGCCAGAGACTCGAGCAGCCAAAGAGGCCCACAGCAACGCCACCATTCTCTCACACAATGCCTAGCTCAAAAGAGGCAGACACACCTGGCCGAACAACGGCCAAAACCCGCCTCAGAGCAACATGGCACTGCACTAAAACCATAGATATACGGTAAGATCTGATGTAGTATATCTCCGTATCTTTTACATATACTTATACTTATATTTCCGGATATTCCCGGAAATGGACCGCAATGATCCTTAAAAAATCCCAAGATCCCAAAATCCGGATACTTATCTTTGGCAGGCCCTTGACAAATAACAGCCACATTTATTTTGGATCTGCCGAAGATAAGTATCCAGATTTTGGGATTTTTTAAGGATCATTGCGGTACATTTCCGGGAATATCCGAACACAGATCCTTCCGTATATCTATGGTTTTAGTGCAGTGTGGACTCCTCACTCCTCAGACATGCCAGGCTTGGTTGAAGCAGAGGTTCATCCCACGCCAGACGGGTCACCCCAGATCTCCGTCAGCTGTGCGAGAGAGAAAGCAGAAGTCAGCCTGATCCAGAGCTGTTCCTGTAACATCACAGGCACATTCACCCATCAGGAAAAAGAAAGGCCGAACTTTTACCGCCAGTATCTGTGTTAAAGAAACCCGATTAACTGGTTCAAAATGTTTAAACACACAAAAACTTTCAAATGTTTGTGTAATAAAGAGACATCGTTGTTTGCACATGACAATAAAGTCTCAAACTGCTCAAAATGTTCTGTGTCACGACTCAGCAGTAAAGGGAAAACCCCACAATTTTTTAATGCAAACAGAGTCAATAAAGAGCGCGGGAAGCCATCTCACACAACCAACCAAACCCGCCTCTGACAAGACTACCTGTCAAAGGGCCCAATGAGCCCTCACGGATGAGCAAGGGGCAATTTGTCACAGTCAGACCCCTCTCCCCCACCGGAGAGACAAACAAGCCCCCATCCGAGTAGAGAGGAGGGGGCCACTCCCACACCCCAACCTCTCCTGACTCAAATGAAGTCTCGAGTGAACATGCCTTCCAAGCTCGCCACTCACGCGAGAGCTTGGGCAACGTGCAACCCATCGCAATGGATCATTGGTACCATAGTTCACGGGTACCAACTACAATTCTTCAGACGTCCACCCCCCTTTCTCTGGGGTGATTACGTCAACAATGAGCTCAGCTCCTGACGGCCTACCCCCAGAATGTCCGCCAGGCAACCAGGGGGGTGAGAAAAAAATAAATAATAATAATAATAATAATAATAATAATAATAATAATAATAATAATAATAATAATATATTTATATAAATAAATTAAAAAATAAAATAAAATTGAAATTAACAAATCTAGACCCCGACACACACATCCCCGTCCCCAAATGTGCTGTTGGTGTATGTTGTTGTAAAGTGCACTTAAAAAGGAAAGAGAAAGAGCAAAGGCTGGCATTTTACCAATTTCCCCTCCACTCCAACTCTAACCCAGACCCTTATTGTCTAAATGCATAATTGTGAGTGAGCATAGGCACAGGGGGCGAGAGTGATGTCATCCCGCCACCCATAACCATAGTGCTCATTCCATTCCATATATGTGACTTTTATGAGGATGTTTATGAGTGAATGTCTAAGGTCTATAATAAAATTGAGTCCCAGGTGGTTCTGAACAACAGAGATGTAAAAACGTTGCAGCACACCCGAATCTCAAAATCCCTACATGTATTAATTTGAGATGAAGAGGGCGGAGGTGCGTGGTGAGGGATGGGGATAAAATATCTGTAGGAACAATGCTCCCGCAGCGAGTCAGCTCCCCCGCTGACCCTTCATATCCCTCCTCCCCCGTTCGCCAAGGTCCATCCAAGGAGCGAGGCAAAAGAAACACCTCTCCGACCGCCAGGCCATTGAGTCCAAGACCAGAGAGGGACACGGCCATGAGGGCCACCAACAGCAGAGCATACAGCCCACATCCACCAGAGCCGCCACTACCCCTACGAACCGTAGTCAGCTCGCCGCCCAAGAAGACACAAAATCCCACATGGAGGACATGGCCAAGAGCGCCCGCCTATTCGCCGACAGAGCCAGGAAGCACTGAGAGCGGACCCCAACCAGGGCCCGCACACCGGCCATGCATAGTCCCAGACCATCATCAAGGACATCTACTTAGTCCCCACCCCAGAAGAAATACTACATCCACCCTTCATACTAACAACTTTTAGAACACATAACACACTAGACACCCAGGATGGGTTAACCCGCCCCCTCTCATTGGCCACCAGTCACGTCCCCAGACACCCAACCCCCAGCACATGGCAGACATTCTGGGGGTAGGCTGTCGGGGGTTGTCCTGGGTATGGGGGGTTCTGGGCCCGGGGGTTCGCCGTGGGTGGGGCTGGCATTGCGCACTCCCAAGGGCTGCTTGAGCTTGGGTGTCCTGTCCTGTCGGCAGGGTGGAGGTTGGGCCGGATCTTGGATGTCGGCTACTCTCCATCCCAGAATGAATGGGCCTACCTCCTGGGTTTGGGTATGGGCTGCCCCAAGTAGGGGGCAGGTACATATCTTGGACCTATGGGGTATAGAGGGTGCATCAGGATTATGAATGGAACATGTCGTTATTGTTTGTCTTTGTGTGAGTGAGGATGAGGGTGGGTCTGAGTGAGTGTATCTGTGTATGAATGTCTAATTGTCAGGCTGGGATTAGGACTGCCATCTCTATGTTACATCTAAGGTTACTTGGTGTCACGCTCCTACCACTTGGCCCCCGGGTGGGTGTCCCTTGGCCTGCGGGCGGGCTGGGGGCCCTTGCTGTCGCCTTCGGGGGTTGGACGCTTGGACGTGTGTCGGCTCGGCCTGGTGGCTGCCTGGTGGGGCTCGGGTCCTCTGGTCCTATCGGTTCCGGGCCTCAGGGATGGGCGCCCCCGGTGTCCGGGCCTCGGTGACCGGGCCTGGGGCTACGTCAGTGCAACGGGCTCCGGCTGGGGCCTGTGAGCTTGTCGCTGTTGGCCTCCCGGGGGTCATTATTTGTGGTCACTGGTGGAGCTCGTCCGGCTCTCCCCCATGGTCGGATCTGGGGAGTGGACGAGTGGCTTGTCCTGTTCGGGTGGCCCTGGGGACTCTGGGCTCGGGGTCCTTCTTGGGATCTTGGGCTTTGATTGCCCCTTCGTCTGCCTTGGGCCTTGGGAGGACGGATCTCTGATGCTTCACGGTCGCTACTAAATGTTCTATTGGAGGAACCTTATTCACTTATGCATGCTCACAACCACACACAAATGGATGCAGGGATGTATATGTAGCTATCATATGCAGATATGTAGATGGATATGTGATATGAATGCATATGTATGTATACTGTATATATATTTGTAGATATGGGTATGTTTATTTATGGAAATCTACTGCAAGGTCATGAATATTATTAGTCTTTATGCATGTATGTTTCGTTGCTGTGTTCTGTCATGTGCTTTGCAGGATTGCGGACGGAGGTTGGATGTGTGTGCCTTGTGCTCTTTTTGTGGATAATTGTTGTTTTGTTGTCTTACTTTCTATCTTTCCTTTCTCCCTATTATAAAAGAAAATATTCATATCGGTTTGAGAGGATGGCTGTAAGGTGAGAAGGGAAGCCATCTATAAATGGAAAAAACAAACAAAAAAAACCAATGAGCTCAGCTCGCGTCTCCATCCTAAGAGAGGAAATACGCTCTCTACTTCAAAAAGGAGTAGTCAGAGCCGTTCCTCCCTAGGAGGTAAACAAAGGCTACTACAGCAAATACTTTGTGGTCCCAAAGAAAGGGGGAGGCCTGAGGCCCATCTTGGATTTAAGATTTTTGAACAGACGATTGAGATTGTTCAAGTTCAAAATGTTAACGTTACGTCAGGTGATTCACTCTGTACACCCAGGGAGACTACTTCTGCACTGTGGACTTTCCATATTTCCATGTGAGCATCCTGCCAAACCACAGAAGATTCCTGTGTTTTGCATTCGAGAATGCAACGTAAGAATATTTAGCCCTGCCTTTCGGCCTCTCGACCGCCCCGAGGGTATTTATAAAATGCCTCGAAGCTACCCTAGCTCCCATGAAGAGCCAGGGCATCAGAGTTATGGATTATCTGGACGAATTATGAGCTCCAAGGAGCAAGCAAGGTTACTCACAGATCATATGAGGTCACACCTACAATCCATGGGGTTTGTGATAAACTCAGAAAAAAGTCAGATGACACCCATTCCATGAAATTGTGTTCCTGGGATTGAGGCTCAACTCTGTTCGTTACAGAGCGAGACTTTCATAAAAGAGATTACAGTGATCAGACCTCTAGTTCTACTTGGCCCGCTTCAAGCTAGACAAGATGGTGACACTCAGGCTCTGCCAGCATCTTTTGGGCTTAATGGCAGCAGGAATTGTTGTAATTCATCAGGGCTTATTAAAAATGCATCCTTTTCAGATTTGGACACACAGACAAAAGCA
>JBBPBX010020912.1:0-12741 GCA_038048925.1 Garcialebias charrua | reverse complement strand
GGGGTTCTGTTTGATTTTCTTGCTCTTTTGTTATGCAAGAAACAGAGAGAGGCAACACTGCTCTGTGTGTTAGATGAGGGAGTCGTGCTGTTATCTGCAGATCCCAGAACTTCCCTTTGAGCACCGGAGTGGGTCTGTATCACGTAGTGCACCCTGCACTGGGACTGTGCAGCCTGCTGACAGGAAAGCTCGATTAGCGAGTCACAAAGAGGCCAATACAGAGGAGAGCTTCCTCAGCCAAAGGGGGTTTGCCCAGAGAACTCCCTCCAACCCTCTTTCCTGACGGGGGACAGTGACAAACACACGCACTCTCGCTGGCTCACCTCTGGGGAATGCATGATGGATTGGGATTTGGTCTTCTCAACGCATGTACGCATGGATCCCAACAGAAAACATCCGTGCATAAAAGAAGCCAAGCAAATAAATAAATGCACCTTTATCGAGAGGCGGAATGACAGTAATCTTTGTTCCATGATTTAAACACAACTATTACATTGATTTGAAAAGAAACACAGTTTACAATTTTCAAAGAAAACTGGCAAGCATCCAGAAAGAGAGATGAGTGTGTTTGGACTGGCCGCAGCCCTGCGCGTGCTGCCGTCGCTCAGACAATGGGATGTAGATGTGGAAGTGGGCCGGGGCCAGATGAGAAAAACGAGATAGCGAGGGTGGGATGAGGGGTGGAGGTGAGCCGAGCGCAGACCGGTGGGCTGTTATGGGACCCTGTGGCGGAAGGGCATTGTTCAGCTGAGGAAAAACACAACAACAATAAAAAACAACTCTTCCTGAATCTTTTTGTATGATGTAGAGAACAATTGAGTGGGTGGGAGACGCTACTTTGAGGATATTGAAAGAGGCCTCTCCTTTGAGACGTGGAATGATCCTTTCACACCTTACCCTGGAACACAAGCAGGAAAATAAAACAATGTGAGCTGCCGAGCAAGAAGCCTATTGATCAAGAGCAGTGTGTCCATTGAGAGAGATTACAATGGCCTTTAACCTGTGACACATTAAGAAATGAACCAAAGGTTAATGAGGGGGAAATTGACTGGTATTTGATCCATTTTTTTCTCCAGATACAGCATTTTATGCATCTTCTTTCTGCATAATGAAAAGTGAAGTGGTTTAAAATGAAATAATCTGGTGAATTGAGATTTTAAAAATTAGAGCGCTACTGCTTATCCTTTTAATTTATCTGCATATAAACTTACCTTGTGTTTAAGAAATCACACACCTTTTGTGTCAGTAAACATTTAATATAAAGAAGATATTTGTTTGTATCTTACATTGATTTTATCACTTGTTTTTATTTGATCATTGATTTTAGTTGCCCTTTGTAGCACTTTGAGATTTTTATTAATGAAAAGTGCGTTACAAATTAAATTCATTATTATTATTATTATTATTGTTCACATGATAGCTCTGTGTCCGAGTTTTTATCTTAGCTGAGCTGATTTTGCTGGGTTGTATATTTCACTAACCCTTGAGTCATGCACCTGATACTGTATACCTTTGAATCCTGCTATGTGCTGGAGTAAAGAATCCTCTCAGGGGGAAGACGTGTCCAGAGATAAGAGTCCGGGGTGATGCTGTTGTGCATCTTAGCCCTCAAGGCCCATACATTGGTTTTCTCTTCATCTTGTTCTCACATTTTTGTATCTTTCCATTGATTTGGTAAGACTCTGTTCATGGGCCTTTCAAGTAACCAATATGCTATTGTTTGTGCACAAACAAATGGATACAGACTTTAACAAAGTCAAAGTTAACCAGCAGAGGTCAAAGTATGCATCGTGGACCTGTATTCATATTGTTTTTTTTTTTAAAAAGGTGATACTACTTACGTCTTCAGATTTGGATAAAATTGATACAAATAAACAATTTACAGAAGGTAGATAATGGCATGATTAAGCAAATCATCAAATACGCAAGACAGTTCCCTTTCAGTCGGTCTCTCAGTGCAACATACTTGCTATGGGAATTGCGGCCCCGCGCGATTACCTGAAGGAATATACTCACTCCTTTACGGCTAGGGGCGTCACCGCCGCACCAGAGGCCCCACCCTCTGGGTACTTAAGCGGCTTGCGCCCCTCCATCTTTCTCTTTTTTGCCCTTCACCTCACTTAAACACCTGAACTTTGTGGGACTTCTCTGTTGTCGCATCGCTCGACTGAGGTGAGCTTGCTCCCTACACTGAGCGTACAGAGACATTTTCCTGCGTATTGCTAGGCTGGTGAAAGCTAGTCCAGCGTTTTTCTACTCACCTTCGCAGTTTTCTTCTTTCCGCAGCTTTTTCGCTCGACGACGCTAACTGCGTCACAACCTCCTGCTATCATTAGCAGGCTAACCAGCATAAGCAAGACGACAGAGAAGACGGCTTAGAACAAAAGAAAACTAGGAACAACTTCGACGCTTCTCGCCGGACATGGCTCCCGAGAAGGGAAAATGGAGAACAAGGAGGAGGAAAACCAAGACGACGAGTCCACGCCCGCGCCCATGCCCCAGCGGCTGCGGCTACTCCCTCTCGGCGACGGACACCCACGAGGCCTGTCCTGTCTGCCTAGGGATTCTGCATGCGAGGAAGGCGCTGGAATTCCCCGACTCCTGCTCTCACTGCCGTAGAATGTCGGCAGTAGTGAGGAAACGACGGGCTGATGCATTGAGTGAGACAGGTCCCTCTTGTAAATGAGTCCCCGTGACTCAACGAGGCTAGCCTGTATAAATAAAGGTTGAATGAATTGGCCAAATCCATGGCTAGAAACGCGGTGCTGAAGGTCGCACGTCGCACTAAAGTGCTCGCTCCTGAACCGGAGCCCGACAACGTGGACCTGGAATGCAACGGGCGAGTCGGAGAGGATAACATGTCAGACTCCTCAGTTGCCGCCGAGGACTCAATGCCTGAAGTGTCCGACCAAGACGCCGAACATGGTCACAAAGGAGAAACTGCTGATTCCTCGCAGAACGTAACGCAAATCTTACCGGAACCGGACTTGTCGGTACCTGCCCTGTTCGACCTGTGCCATAGGGTGGCGGATGTCCTGCAGGTCACATGGCCAGACCCCATACCTTGCCAACAGGCTATGAGGCTAGCAGGAAGCTACTTCTACGCGAAACAGCCGACAACGTTGCAGAAAATACCAATTTTTCCAGACTTCCTCATGGAGCTCAAATGCTCCTGGGCGGAACCCGGAGCTTATATCATGCTACCATTATCCCGACTCCTTGACATTGCGGGAATGAAGACAACAGGCCTCGCCAATGCACTCCCGATAGAGGAGACTCTGGCGGCTCACCTGGCCCCCATAGCCACGGGGATCAAACCCACACTACCTAACAGGGCCTGTCGCGCTTCGGAGAAACAACTCGAGAAGTGCTACAAGGCTCAAGGCCTTGCGGCTCGCGCAATGAATGCATCGACCATGGTGCAAGCATACCTGGCGGAAAAACTCCAACATATCCAGGTAACAAAAGACAAGCAGGCCGCAACGGAAGCCATGGAGGAGGCCTGCCGTGCCTTGGACCTCGTGCTCCGCATGATAGGGACAATAGCCATTTCCCAAGGCAAGGCAATGGCGGAAATAGTTGTCGCACAGCGCTATCTTTGGCTAACTCTATCGGACCTCCCAGAAAACCAGAGGTCCACTTTTCTCCAGCACCCGATCGAGTCGACGGGACGCTTCGGGGGAGCCCTGGAACGCGTCCAGGCCAGGCTGGAACAAAGACGCAAACAGGCGGAAGCCCTCCGCGAGGGGTTGTCGAGGAAAAGCTTTGAACCCCCAAAGGAAGACACGCGTGGCCTACCACGAAAGAGACCCGCTGGTGGTGGTGAAACATTCCAGTACCGGCCAATAACTTCTTCAGTGACCCAATGTGGAAAACAGACTCGAACCTGATGAAGCAGGACAAACTGATAATTTTACAGGTTTGCCCGCCCACGTGGTATGGGAACCTAACCTCTTGAGTCCAGTCTCCCCTTGTAAAAAACTACGAGGAGCAAGTGGCATGTGTGCGCGCACCAAACATGACTCGAATTCTGCATGTATAAACAAAACAAACATTGTTTCAGACGTACAAAAATAAAAGTACCAAAGCACAGACTGCCCTGGTTCTTGACTTGAGTCCCATTTTTATAAACAAACCATGTGTTCAAACTATGAACCACAGCAAGATAAACGAGCTCTGACAAAGACGGTCAGATCTCGCAATATCTTCTGTCGGGCCAACAAGCCTGCTCGAAAGAGTGCAAGAGGGGTCAAAGATCACCCTTCTGGCGCTAAAACACGACGAGCAGCAATTCGACATGCCCTCCAGGCTCAGCGCGCATGCGAAGGCCTGGAAGGCGTGTCTACCAAATGATTGGGTCATGACAACGATACGTCATGGGCTCAAGTTACAGTTCTCAAAGAGACCGCCCCGTTTCACAGGGGTGCTGCAATCTAAAATTAACCCTAACGTGTACACGTGCTGAGGGAGGAAGTTTCAACAATGCTGAAAAAGGGAATGATTAGCTTGGTCTCAGGACGCAAGCTACGCTCTGGCCACTACAGTAAATACTTCCTGGTGCCCAAAAAGGATCATTCCCTGAGACCGATTCTGGATCTCAGGACTCTCAACAAGAGGATTAAAACATTTAAGTTCAAGATGCTTACACTGCGGCAAGTCCTCCAGTCTGTGAGACCTGGAGACTACGCGTGTACAATGGATTTAAAATATGCTTATTTTCATATAGGCATATGGAGGAAACACAGGAAGTTCCTCCGCTTTGCCTTTGAGGGAAACGCTTATGAATTCAAAGCTTCACCCTTTGGTTTAAAGACTGTTCCGCGTACATTTACTAAATGTCTGGATGTAGCCCTGACCCATCTTAGGAATCAAGGACTCAGGGTCATGAATTACCTAGATGACTTGCTGATTCTGGCAGAAAGCAGGCCCAGTCACACTCCTATAGGGTGATTTCTCACCTGGAGTCTCTTGGTTTTGTGATAAACCTACAAAAAAGCGATTTGACTCCATCACGGGTTACCATATTTTTGGGAGTACAGATCAACACCGTCCAGTACAGAGCATGGCTCTCGAAGGAATGAGTTTTCTCCATTCGCCATTGCCTAGAAAGATTTAAACTGGACCAACGGGTCCCTGTGAAAACCTGCCAACGCCTCTTAGGCCTCTTGGCGGCAGCCATTCCCTATGTACCACACGCATTACTGAAAATGCGGCCCATGCAGCTATGGCTAAACCAACCAATACAGCCTGACCTGCCTAATCAGGCAGAGAAGGTTAGGATAGATCCAGAGTGCCTGGAGGCCCTGGAACCCTGGAGAGATTTGTCCGTTTTCACGGAAGGGGTCTCATTGGGAAGGGTGTCCTCTCGTGTGGTCATCACGACGGACGCCTCAAAAACAGGATGGGGGGCAATCTGTAGAAATCAGAATGCTTGCAGCCTTTGGAATGAACAGGAAGCAAGATTACATATAAACTTCTTGGAGTTGTTGGCCGTATTCCTGTCATTAAAATACTTCTTCAACAAAGGTCTGATTGCTGGACAACACATCCTGTTGGAATCACATAACAGGACCACAGTGTCCTTCATCAACAGGGAGGGAGGGACAAGGTCCCGTGCCCTCCTAGGACTGGCGCAGAGGATGCTCACATGGTGTGCTCCAAGAATCTTGTCACTTAGGGTGACTCATGTCCCTGGTGAACTAAATTATGGAGCGGACGCCCTCTCAAGAGGACCTCTTTTGGCGTCAGAATGGAACCTGAACCCACGGATTGTGGAACAGGTCTGGTCACGATTTGGGAAAGCCTCTGTGGACCTGTTCGCCTGCAGGGCTAGCTCACACTGTGACCTTTATTTCTCCTTGAGGGAAGCAGACGCTCCATTGGGTATGGATGCTCTGGCACATAATTGGCCCGCAGGGGTGCTCTACTATGCCTTTCCACCTGTCCCTCTGATCAGGGCGACAATGGAACGGGTACGTCAGGGAGCTCTCTCCTTGATTGTCATAGCCCCCAGGTGGCCACAGAAAACGTGGTTCCCGGAGCTGATTTCAATGCTATCTGGGATACCATGGCAATTGCCTTCTCACAGGGACCTACTGACTTAGGCGTGTGGACAGCTTCTACACTCACGTCCAGAGTTATGGCAACTTTCAGCTTGGCCTTTGAAGGGATCTGGCTGAGAGCCTAAGGCTTTGGTTGCTTTGTCCCAAAATAAACAACAACAACATTAAGAACAAAGTTAACGAGGACCTGAGAGGTTACCCTGTGCTTGGCTTGGGTTTTCTACCTCCACATCTGTCACCCAATTTCTTGTGATGTGGTGGGTCCATTTTTCCTACTGTTTCTCAGGAGCCGTTTTCGCACTGCACGACCCTCCCCAGCTCCACCCTGCTTCTAACCCGGGTTCAGCGTGTTCGCATTTTCCTTTTCCGCCCTGGATCCACCCTTGTTTTGGAACCATCTCTACCGTGGTTCTTATCGGGCCGAGCCCCACGGACCCAGTTTGATGTCATGTACTGCTTACATTTGATTTGTTGTTTGCAGCAGGGGCGGGACTCATTCAAACAACCTTAGCACGAGCTGATTTCATTAATATTTAACTACAGAAACCTCTAAAATAATTGTTAGCTGAATTAGTGTTTCCGAGTTAATTTTTTTTTAATGACTGATTACAATTCAGCTTATGTTAGGACGTAAATAACACAAAGCGCGCACCCATAGCCTACAGAGCATTTCCACCTTTCAGCGCAAATGCTGAAGTTCTATAAAATATAACTAATATTCTCTAACTCTTGCGCGTAGCCAGGGTTTTAAAATATAACTGATAATCTCTAAATCCTGCGCGCGCCAGAATTTTACAAGCGGCAAATCCTTCATAGGAAAGGTTGACTCCAAAAAAACTAATAAGCCGCCGTGGCGTAAAGGGATAAGCTCTCGGCTTTAAGCTCACATTTTATCTTGACCCGTAGGCTACGAGTTCGAATCTCAGCTGGGTCAAGTTATTTTATGTTTGTCTTTTATTGGAGAAAATAAAAAGAAGTAGTTACTAAAAAGAAGTAGTAACTACTTCTTTTTATTTTCTCCAATAAAAGACAAACATAAAATAACTTGACCCAGCTGAGATTTGAACTCGTAGCCTACGGGTCAAGATAAAATGTGAGCTTAAAGCCGAGAGCTTATCCCTTTACGCCACGGCGGCTTATTAGTTTTTTGGAGTCAACCTTTCCTATGAAGGATTTGCCGCATGTAAAATTCTGGCGCGCGCAGGATTTTTATTTTATTTTATTTTTTTCTCTCTTTTGTTTTCTATTGTTTATTGTTTGCTTGTTTATTGTTTATTGTTTAAGGAAATTCTACCATTGCTGTTCATTGTTCTTTAGTTTTAGCAGGTCGCTTTCGTAAATGAGCCCATGAGGTTCAAAAGATTTACCTGACTAAATAAAGGTTGAATGAATGAATGAATGAATTTAGAGATTATCAGTTATATTTTAAAACCCTGGCTACGCGCAAGAGTTAGAGAATATTAGTTATATTTTATAGAACTTCAGCATTCGCGCTGAAAGGCGGAAATGCTCTGTAGGCTATGGGTGCGCGCTTCGTGTTATTTACGTCCTAACATAAGCTGAATTGTAATCAGTCATTAACAAAAATTTAGCTCAGAAACACTAATACTGTATATATATTCAGCTAACAAACATTTTTTAGCGGCGTGTCCGCTCTTAAAACACTGTAAGCGCGCACACAAGAACACTCCACCCACGTCAAGTGAACACTCCACCCACGTCAAGTGAACACCCCACCCACTTCAAGGCTTGCTCTCCACATAATGCGTAATGAACGCGGGCGGGCCAGTTCGGGCTCTGGGCAAACCAGGGGCGGCCAGGGCCATTGAGGGCTGGCCAATGCGAAAACGGCTAGGGTGTTCCAATGGGAAAAGGAGATGAGGTATTTACACTGATGGAGCACGCTTAAGCTGTCTCTAGTTGGTGTATATATATATATATATATATATATATATATATATATATATATATATATATATATATATATATATATATGCCCAGTGGAAACATCACGTTGGTGTTGTTTACATTTGGCATTTTTTCCTCTTAGCATGTGCTTTCTGCATTCCCTGCAGAAAGTAGCTGGGAGATGCCTGTCTTTTAGGACGGATGTTCTCACATGCACTTTGCTGAGCATTTCAAGGGCGTGAATGGATTACGTTCCCATAGCAAGTATGTTGCACTGAGAGACCGACTGAAAGGGAACTGAAAGTTATGCACCATAACTCATGTTCCCTGAAGGAAGGGAACGAGGTGCAACATATCTGGCCCTTTTCAATGCTGAAAGCTCTGTGAAGTGCAATTTTGGAGAAAGATGGAGGGGCGCAAGCCGCTTAAGTACCCAGAGGGAGGGGCCTCTGGTGCGGCGGTGACGCCCCTAGCCGTAAAGGCGTGAGTATATTCCTTCAGGTAATCATGCGGGGGCGCAATTCCCGTAGCAAGTATGTTGCACCTCTATCCATTCCTTCAGGGAACATGAGTTATGGTGCATAACTTTCAGTTTTTTTAAGTCCAGATACAAATTCATGTTTTTTGTTACCTGTGCAGATAACTGATAATGAAATAATACAGTACATATAACATTTAGGCATAATTTTGCCACAAGACACTTTGTTTAAATGTGTTTAAAAAGTACAAATATCAAAATTTACCAAATCTGCCTGCTAAAATACTGTATGATCCTATGAAAAGTTATGAAATGCCTTTTTTTTAACACATTATACAGTGGCTCAGTTGCTAGAGCTGTTGCCTCTCAGCGAGAAGGTCAGCGGATCGGATCTGTGCATGCGTGGGTTTTCTTTGGGTACTCCGGTTTCCTCCCACAGACCAAAAACATGCATGTTTGGCTAATTGGTAACGCTAAATTGTCCCTAGGTGTGAGTGAGAGAGCAAATGGTTGTTTGTCTCGTTTGTCTCTGTGTCCCTGTGATGGACTGGAGACCTGTCCATGGTGTCCACACCTCTCACACAGTGACTCACCAGTGACCCACACGACCCAAAAAGGAGGAAGCGGGTACAAAAAGGACGAAGCAGGTTAAGGTGGATGGATGGATACCATATACCATACCATTTTATTTATAGAGCACTTAAAACAGTGACAAGGCCAACCAAAGTGCTGCACAAACAAACATCAGGCAACACACACAATGAAGTACAAAAAATAGACATAAAATCATTGCAGATAATAAATGCAACGACCAAACACAGATCAGCTGATGTTGAAAGCAGCAGAATAGTAATGGGTCTTTAAACAGGATTTGAAAACCGAGAGGGAGGGGACCTGTCTGACAAGCAGATGGTAACTCGTTCCAAAGTCTTGGGCCTGCTACAGATAAGGCCCTGTCACCTCTGTGTTTAAGACGAGTTCCTGGAACTGTTAAAAGTACCTGGTCTGCTGACCTCAAAGCACGTGATGGGACATACAGCTGTAGCAAATCAGTGAGATAGGTGGGGGCGAGACTGTTCAGCGATTTGTAGACATACAAGATAATTTTGAACTGGATGGATGGATGGATGGATGGATGGATGGATTGATGGATGGATGGATTGATGGATGGATGGACGGATGAATGAATGGATGGATGAATGGATGGGTGGATGGATGGATGGATGGATGCTTCTACTTGATTGTTGAATTCTTGTTCTTCTAAAACGTCCAGATTTTGCAGTGTTATAACGTGAAATTTTAAACAAATCTTTACCTAACATCAGTAAATCATTTCAATAATGCTTTTCACATGACGTAGCGACCTGTACCATAGATTACGTGACCGGATCGCCATTTTGGTGGGGGAAGAAGCCAAAGTGTGGGTAGACGCGCCAGCTCGTTTCTTTCTTGTTGGATTTCTAGTAATTTCTAGCAATCATGGTCCAAGTTTGCATTGTCGTTCGCTGTCACAACCGTGCTGGTTGTGGTGATGTGAAGCAGTTCTTTTTTAAAATTCCGAATGTCTTAAAACACCAAGGAGAAGCAATGGAAGAACTATCAGCAAAGCGACATGACTTGTGGCTGGCGAGAATCAATCGCAGGGATTTCACCCCATCCAAATATTCAAGAGTATGTTCAGACCACTTCAAAAATTATTATTATTATTATATTACTTCAAAAAATTATATTACTTCAGCAAAGCGACATGACTTGTGGCTGGCGAGAATCAATCGCAGGGATTTCATCCCATCCAAATATTCAAGAGTATGTTCAGACCACTTCAAAAATTATTATTATCATTATTATTATATTACTTCAAAAATGGTGAGTGTTGTTAAAAACACAGAGAAATGATAAAATGTAAATGAACAGTCAAAGTTAGCTGAACGCTGAGTAATCAACCCATGTAAATGTGCATGTAGACTGTCAGATTATGCACAACAGAAAGTCAGGGCAGGTTGCGACTTTTTCTTTTTTCTGTATTTTCCAGGTAAACCTGCTGCCCTTTTTGACCAGTCAAATCCTGACTGGGCTCCTTCTCTCAACCCGGGTTATGACATGTCTGCAGATTCAGCCAGAGAAAATGCATCAAACAGGTGGCTATATGATGTTATTGCCTTGTATAACAAGCAAAGTCATATTTTGTATAATTATGACCCTCTGTGGTTATGTTAAATATACTGTTAACAGTGTTTCATTTGAAAAAAAAGTGAAGTTATGGTTTATTAACAAGTACTTCTTCAAAGTCAAAGTCAAAGTCAACTTTATTGTCAGATCTGCAATATGTACAGTGCAGGACATACACAGGACCGAAATTGCGTTTCTCTCAGTCCCTCGGTGCAACAGTAAACATCTAAACATTGAAACACTGAAACATATAATAATAGACATAAGCATAAAATAGTAAAACTAACACTGTCCTGAGTTTTTTTGCATAGTGGTATAAAAAAAGAGTATAAAAAGTATAACTAAAATAAACTAAAGGTTTCTAGCATTGACATTTGCAAAGTGGCAAAGCAGCGTATGAGTCAATGTACACAGTATATGTATGAGGTAGTAGTTGATGTTGTTGTAGAGGCAAAAAGTGGCATATGCAGTAAGGCACATTGGGCATCCCTAAATAAGACCGTTCAGAGCACACTGTATATGTACCAGCAGTGGTGTAGATATTAGAGTAGTGTAAATAAATGTAAACAGTAGTAATTACATGTAAGCAGTAGTAATAAAAGTAAACAGTATTAATAAATGTAAACAGAGAATGTAAACAGTATTATGATTATAGGCAGTGATGTAATACAGACATTAGTGCAAGTATGAGAAGTAGTGCAAACTGTATGAGCACATGACCGAGAGTTTAGTGAAAACCCGTTTGGTGACACAGAGTCTAGTGTTAAAAACTTTGTGTTGAGTGATAATATGTGAGAAAGTTTTAGTGTTAAGGCAGTTCAAATGGGAGGGGAGGCAGAGCAGGCAGAGTGTTTAGCATTCTGACTGCCTGATGAACAGAGCTGTCTCTCAGTCTGCTGGTTCGAGCCTGGAGACTCCTCAGTCTCCTCCCTGATGGCAGCAGTCTGAAGCAGCTGTGTAGTGGGTGTGTGGGATCACCTGCCATGCGGTGGGCTTTCCGAGTGAGGCGTTTGCTGTGTAAGTCCTGCAGTGAGGGCAAGGAGGTGCCCACGATCTTCTCAGCTGCTCTCACAATGCGCTGGAGGCTCTTGCGGCAGGATGCAGTACATGCACCAAACCACACAGTGATGCAGCTGGTCAGGACACTTTCTATGGCACCTCTGTAGAAGGTGCTCATGATGGGGGTTGAAGCTCCAGCCCTTTTCAGCTTGCGGAGAAAGTAGAGACGCTGGTGAGCCTTCTTTGCCAGTGCTGCAGTGTTCCTGCTCCAGGACAGGTCCTTTGAGACGTGCACTCCCAGGAACTTGGTGCTGTCTACTCTCTCCACTGCGGTGCTGTTGATGGTCAGAGGGGCATGTTGGGCATCCCTCTTCCTGAAGTCCACAACAATCTCCTTTGTCTTCTCCACGTTGAGAGTGAGATTGTTGTGTCCGCACCACAAGGCCAGGCGGCTCACCTCGTTCCTGTAGTCCGTCTCATCGTTGTTGCTGATGAGACCTACCACTGTTGTGTCGTCCGCAAACTTGATGAAGTGGTTGGAGCTGTACGATGGTGTGCAGTCGTGTGTTAGCAGGGTGAATAGAAGGGGGCTCAGCACACATCCTTGTGGGGCCCCTGTGTTCAATGTGATGGTGCTAGATGTGTTACTCCCGATCCGTACTGTCTGTGGTCTCCCGGTCAGGAAGTCTAGCAGCCAGTTACACATTGAGGTGTTCAGCCCCAGACTGTCCAGTTTAAGGATGAGCTGTTGGGGGATGATGGTGTTAAATGCCGAGCTGAAGTCGATGAACAACATTCTAACATAGGAGTCCTTCGTGTCCAGATGTGTGAGAGCTGTGTGAAGGGCAGAGGAGATGGCATCGTCGGTTGAGCGATTAGGTCGGTATGCAAATTGGAAGGGATCCAGGGAGTCAGGGAGGACAGATGTGATGCTTTTCATGACTAGCCGTTCAAAGCACTTCATCAGGATGGGGGTGAGTGCTACTGGGCGATAGTCATTGAGGCATGCGGGCGTTGCCTTCTTTGGGACAGGGATGATGGTGGTGGCTTTGAAACAGGTGGGGACGATGGCCTGGCTCAGTGAGATGTTAAAGATGTCCGTGAAGACCGCTGCGAGTTCCCCTG
>JBBPBX010020911.1:8966-42900 GCA_038048925.1 Garcialebias charrua | reverse complement strand
TGTGTGTGTGTGTGTGTGTATTGCTAGCAAAATATCTCAAACAATCAATGGATGAATTTTATTTAAACTCAAATTAATAACTCTGCAACTCATTAACTTTTGGGGTCACCCCCGTTTAAAATGGCCACCAGAGCTAAGTGACATATCAAGCACATAAACGACTGTAACTCAGCCAGTTTTACTGATATTTCTATAAAATTTATTGCGGCTGTAGTTTCGACTGCTCCCAGTCACATACTGTGATCATCTGGCAAGATCTGCTTTTAAAGTTTTGCCACTAAATTACTGAAGTCAGTTCTGTCTGTTAGCAAAATAACTCAAGTAATCAACACAATTCAAGACGCCAGTCAACCAACGGACATAAGAAAACACAAAAAGGATACAACTCTTGTCAATTTTACAGCTACAGAGCTAAAATTATGTTTTAGTTTAAAATTGGCAGGAAAGGCAGCGTGTGGTGTGTATTCCATTAAATAATGCTGCACCATTAATGGGACTAATGTGTTTTGTTCACCCAGGATTGACTTAAAATGTGCACTTTTAATAGAACAGGTGCAGCTCTAAATATTAGGAAAGAGTGAAATTAAAAAAGAAATTGTCAGTCATTTCAGAAAGTGAAACTCATAAATTATATAGATTAATTACACAAAGAGTTAAATATTTCAAGCCTTTATTTTTTGTCATTTTGATGATTGTGGCTGACAAATAATGAAAAACTTAAATTCAGTGTCTCAGAAAATTAGAACATTGTGAAGAGGTTGAATACTGTAAACTCCTGGTGTCACAGCCTGATCAGCTTAACGCCGACATGAGCTACAAATGTCTCATTCCTCAAGTCCAGCCACTCCTGAACCAGAGACAACAGAAGAGTCTTACCTGCTGTGGAGACAAAGTGCTGGACTGTCAGTGGTCCAATGTCCTCGTTTCAGATTAAAGACAGTTCTGCTTATAAATGTTTGAAATATTGCACTTTATGTGTAATGGGTCTATGTAATATAAGAGTTTCACTTTCTGAAATGACTGATAATAAAAATCCAACTTTTTGACAATATTGTAATTTTTTGAGATGCATTACAAAAGTAGAAAATGTCTCTCTATACCACTGAAGAAGCCTTTTGGATGAAAGACAGAGCGTTTCGACAAAGAATAACCCGCCCAGAGGACCTGACTCAACCTTGTTAGATCTAACTGTACAGTCATGATTCCTAACGTTGTACTAAATCACAGCCGTGCTGTAAATATATTTCCACCTCTGCCTAAAACTTTCCCCATGCATACGAACAAGAGCCTGCAGCTCTTTTCTCATCTCCACTTGATTAGTGTTTGTTCTCGTCCCACCAGGTAGAAATCTGTGTTAGCGAGGAGAGCAGCGGAACAGAAATCCCACACAGTGCTCCAAACAACAACAATTCAGACGTGTTTGTTTCCAAGAAATGATGCAGTGGTTTTTCAAAGGTTTGATCCCAGCAGGTTCCCGTCTTCCCGCACTCTGAAGGCTGGTAGTTTCTCAGTAATCGTTTGCTCCTCATACATCTACAGTGCTTTCACCTGCACACAGACACACATTTGTAAACATTAACGTATTTGTTCAATTTTAGATACTACAAATAAAAATCATTTTAGAGTCCACAAACCATATCCTTTTAAAAAAGTGGGTTCATCCTTTTTTTTTAAATTTTATTTGTTCATAAAAAAAAAAAAAAACAATCCCATAAATGATAACATACAAAATATAAAAAATGAAAGGTAGCAGAATGAAGAAAAATAATAATAATAATAATAATAATAATGAATTCCATTTATAATGCACTTTTCATTAATAAAAATCTCAAAGTGCTATAAAAAAATCTTATTATATCTGCCCCTTTTTTTAAACAATCAGTTCAAGCAATAATAATCTTCAAGTAACAGAACAAAATTACAGAACAAAATTACTTACTCTTTCTAATTTTTCTAACTAATACAATACACATCACGCTAGTTCATATATGTTTTTTAACAAGTCAGTTTTTATCATTTTCTTAAATGTACAAAGTACACACTGACTTTGCATTTTTAACTTCATTCTCCAAACCATTCCATAATCCAATTCCCTAGATCCTTGACTTATTTATAAAGATTACACTTTTTATTATTTGCTTTTTAATAACTTAATCTCTTTGTTAAGAAATAAAAAGTGCTTAAAAGAAAATGAGTGCAGCTCTGCATTATGTCATTAAGAAAACTGATTAAGAGGTAGAATTACATGAAGTGTATTAAAAGCATAAAGCAGAACAGAAAACAGCAGCTTTTACATTTAATTTAAATACAAGAAAATAATGCTCCCATGTAAACTCCCATATTCTCTTACGTAAACCTCATTATTCAGTAGAGCCGGATTACAGAATTGTGTAATATGTTTTGAACCAACACAAGCCTGTATTCACTGGTCAACTGGACATCATTAACCTCACACAGACTCTTCCACTGGTACATTTTCATCTTTAAATCCCTTCTTGGTCTTCTGCCCTCATACATCTCCTCCTACATGTCTCTGCGTGAGTGCAGCTACAGCGTGCGCTCTCAGGACATGATCACCTGCAGTGTTCTCTCAGTGAGAACTGAGCTTGGCAAAAGGGCCTTCTCCTACTCCGCTCCTGCTTCATGGAATATCTTACAAAAATATCTGAAGATCTCAACCTCGACTTCTCTAAATGGCTTTAAGAATCTGTTGGAATCCTGGCAAAAACCAATGCAGACATGTTCCTGTTTTTGATTTTCGACATCTGCCTTATAATCTGTCTGTTTTGCTACTTTGACATATTTGTTTTAACTTGTTAAAAAAATCTGTATGCCTCTCTTATGGTTGTCTATTGTTGATTGTTCAAGGAAAATCTACTGTTGCTGTCGTCATCATTCTTTGTTTGTAGCCAGGTCTCTCTTGTTCTTGTAGTCCTTAATGGGACCAAAGCCCGGTCCTAATACAGTATGGTGGAACGTCACTCTTGGGGTTAGGTTTGCGGTCTGGGTGTGAAACGAGGTTAGCCTTAGGGTTTGGATAGGCTAGACTACAGGAAAGACAAGAAGACAATACAATGTCCCACTAAGAATAATAAATCAAGTGTCTTTTATTTATTAAAATATCTCACGAACCGCTGGACAGATATTAACAAAACTTTCAAATAAAATAATTTAGTGTACATCAAGAATTGTTAAACGTTTGGAGACAACCCAATTCAAGATGGCTGCCACAGCTATCTTAGCAGACACAAAGATGGCTATAACGCTGTCATTTTTACAGATATTAAGCTAACATTTGTTGTGGTAGTAGCTGAGAGTCATCCCTAAAACAAAGTGCAGTGACTAATACAGGCTAGCTAACTAATTACTGCAGCTGGAATGTATATGAGCAAATGTCTGAAATGAAAATGAACTTGGTGACCACATGTAGAGAATTTCTGTAAATAAACTACTGTAATTTGTTTATTTATTTTGTTGTTCCAAGAGAGATGGCCTTTGTAAGGATGGCTCCCTCTGTCTCCCTCTGTTGGTCTGTCTCCCTCCTTACATGTTGTCTCTCAGGTCTGCGTGTCGTCTCAGGTGATTATGATGTTTAGGTGATTAGGATGTGTATATTAGTTTCCGTTCGTGTGTATGTCATTGTCGGGTCATTCGTCTTCCTCCCTGGTGTGTCGTGTCTATGCCTCGTTCCCAGCTCCTTGGTTTTGTGAGTACACCTTGTCAGTTTGAGTTTTCGTATTACAGCCACAGTTGAGCTACAGTTTAGGTTTTCATGTTTACTGCCACGTCAGTGTTTTGAGTTTTGTTATTAAAGTGTTTTTGATTTTTACTACTCGTGCCTCTGAGTATCCGTCCACACCATTGGGCTCATTCCTCCCACACCACATTGAATCCTGACATTAATGACCCGACCATTGTGAGTCCAGCAGACGGACTTCTCTCAGAAGCAGAAGATGACGGCTTCCGCTCGGACAGGAGCAACCATCATAAACGTGAGCGGCTTCCGGATGGACTCCTCTTGGAGCTTTCACAAACCTAGGCTAGAAGAGCTCCCATCTCCGCTTTTGGTCGCGGAACGAGCAAGGAGAAGACGCGGAAACGGCCACTCCAAACCGTTTTCCTCCTTCACTCCTTCGCGAGCCATTTCCTTGTGGGGCGTATCCGAGGACGAATCAGACCCAGAGAAGTTTTGGCCCGATGTAACGCTTCACCGCCACAGGAGGCAGAGACCGGCAAAGAAGACTATTTCCGGGTTTTCGCCCGGCCCCCATGCTGCTTTGTTTCCCATGCGGTCAGGTCAGCCGGGGAGTTTTTCAAAGGGGGCTGGGGTGCCCGTGTTTGGCCCCGTGCTCCGTGACGTCTCCGGAGAGACGCTCGCGGAGGGGGGAGTATGTGAGCCCCCACATTAGCCTCTGCTCTGAGGAAGAGCAGACAGACTGCCTGAGCCCGAAGGGGGAGTATGTTTGCCTCCGCTCTGAGGACGAGCAAATAGGACACACACATAACAGAGAGTGTGTGAACTCTTGCTCTACGGAGGAGCAGACAGACCTCTCCTTGACCACAGGGGTCTCTGTTGGACAGAGACATGAGGCTACTCTCATTCTCGACCAGATGAACAAACTGATTAATGCTGCAGTCAATCACTCTGATCCTCTGTATAAACAGAAGGCTTATTCTATTATTGAGAACCTAATTACTAACAGTCCCTGTTTAATTCCTAACCTAGGCCTCTCTCAATTACTAACTTTAACTAGGACTCTGAAAGATGAGTGCAAGGGCCGTTTTCGCATTGCACAACCCTCCCCGGCCCAGCCCGGCCCGACCCGGCTTCTAACCCGGGTTCGTCTTGTTTGCAGTTGCCTTTTCGGGCCGGCGTCAGCCCGAGTTTTCGAACCCGACCAACGGAGGTTCTAAGCGGGCCGAGCTCCCGGGCCCAGTTTAAATAACACGAAGCGCGCAACCATACAGAGCATTTCCGCCTTTCAGCGCGAGCTAAATTTCATTAAAATATAACTACAGAAATGCCTAAAAAAATGTGTTAGCTGAATATATATATATAGTGTTTCTGAGTTTAATTTTTGTTAATAACTGATTACAAATCAGCTTATTTTAGAACGTAAATAACACGAAGCGCGCACCCATACAGAGCATTTCCGCCTTTCAGCGCGAGCTGAATTTCATTAAAATATAACTACAGAAACGCCTAAAAAATATGTGTTAGCTGAATATATATATTAGTGTTTCTGAGTTTAATTTTTGTTAATAACTGATTACAAATCAGCTTATTTTAGAACGTAAATAACACCAAGTGTGCACACAAGAACTCCCCACCCACTTCAAGTTTTTAAGCGTGCGTCGGACCTGGAAATAGCAACACGCCTCTGTGGTTCACTGGAAGCGTGTCGGGTTTCCACTCCTAACTTTATCTTGACTCGGTTCGATCGTCACTTGGTTGAACTTATTTTATGTTTGTCTTTTATTGGATTTTTAAAAAAGGAGTTTGTGTTATGCCTTTGGTTAACACAAACTTCTTTTTTTTATCCAATAAAAGACAAACGTAAAATAAGTTCAACCAAGTGAGGAAATGGCGTTGGCTAAGAACTACCCATCCACTTCAAGGCGGCTCTCTGCACACTGCGAAATGAGCGGGGGCGGGCCAGGCTGGGCTCAGGGGCATTCCGGGACGAGCTGGGCCGGGGAGGGCTGTGCAGTGCGAAAACAGCTTGAGTTGCTCGCTGCAGTGCCCAAGGACTCCAGATTGGCACCTACAGAGGGCACTGTGTCTCCAGCACTGACAGCGGTTGCTGTTCCCTTAGCATCAACAGAGGGTGCTGTTTCTGCTTCACTTACAGAGGGCGCTGTGTCTCCAGCACTGACAGAGGATGCTGTTTCCGCTTCACCTACAGAGGGCGCTGTGTCTCCAGCACTGACAGAGGGTGCTGTTCCCTCAGTATTGACAGAGGGTGCTGTTTCCGCTTCACCTACAGAGGGTGTTGCGTTTCCAGAACTGACAGCAGGTGCTGTTCCCTCAGCATCAACAGAGGGTGTGGTTTTTGCTTTGCTTACAGAGGGTACTGTGTCTTCAACCAGGTCTACAGAGGACGTTGCTGACACCTCGACGTCAACGGAGGGTCCCAGCGCCACCGACGCCTCCACGTCTACGGAGGGTCCCAGCGCCACCGACGCCTCCACGTCTACGGAGGGTCCCCGCACCACCAACGCCTCGACATCAACTGAGGGTCTCCGCGCCGCTGATGTCTCTTTGCCAGACGTCTCTACGCTCGACGTCTCCAAGCCAGATGTCTCTACGCTCGACGTCTCCAAGCCAGACGTCTCTACGCTCGACGTCTCCACGCCAGATGTCTCTACGCTTGACGTCTCCACGCCAGACGTCTCCTCTAAGCCAGACGTCTCCTCTAAGCCAGACGTCTCCTCTAAGCCAGACGTCTCCTCTAAGCCAGACGTCTCCTCTAAGCCAGACGTCTATACGCTCGACATCTCCAAGCCAGACGTCTCCACGCTCGACATCTCCACGCTAGACGTCTCCTCTAAGCCAGACGTCTCTACGCTCGACGTCTCCAAGCCAGACGTCTCCAAGCCAGACGTCTGACGTCTCCAAGCCAGACGTCTCTACGCTCGACGTCTCCACGCTCAACGTCTCCACGCTCGACGTCTCCAAGCCAGATGTCTCTACGCTCGACGTCTCTAAGCCAGACGTCTCTACGCTCGACGTCTCCAAGCCAGATGTCTCTACGCTCGACGTCTCCAAGCCAGACGTCTCTACGCTCGATGTCTCTCACCAGACGTCTCTACGCTCGATGTCTCTCACCAGATGTCTCTACGCTCGACGTCTCTACGCCAGACGTCTCCACGCCAGACGTCTCCACGCCAGACGTTTCCACGCCTGACGTCTCTTCGCTCGATGTTTGCTCGCTCGATGTTTGCTCGCTCGATGTTTGCTCGCTTGATGTTTCCTCACATAACGTCTCTATGCCAGACGTCTCTTCGCTCGATATGTGCTCGCTTGATGTTTCCTTGTTTGACATCTCTACATCAGACGTCTCTGCACCAGATGTCTTTACGCCAGATATCTACGCCAGATGTCTCTACGCCAGATGTCTCTACGCCAGATGTCTCTACGTCAGATGTCTCTACGCCAGATGTCTCTACGCACGACGTCTCAACGCACGACGTTTCTACGCCAGACGTCTCTATGCCAGACTTCTCTATGCCAGTCGTCTCTTCGCTCAATGTTTGCTTGCTTGAGGTTTCCTCGTTTGACGTCTCTATGCCAGACGTCTCTACGCCAGACGTCTCTACGCCAGACGTCTCTACGCCAGACGTCTCTACGCACGACGTCTCTACGCCCGACGTCTCTACGCCCGACGTCTCTACGCCCGACGTCTCTACGTCCGACATCTCTTCTCGCGACGTCTTTGCGCTCGACGTCTCCACGTTCGACGTCTCCACGCTCGACGTCTCCACGCTCGACATCTCCACGCTCGACGTCTCCACGCTCGACGTCTCCACGCCAGACGTCTCTACGCCAGACGTCTCTACGCCAGAAGACTCTACGCCAGACGTCTCTACGCCAGACGTCTCTACGCCAGACGTCTCTACGCCAGACGTCTCTACTCCAGACGTCTCTACTCCAGACGTCTCTACTCCAGACGTCTCTACGTCAGACGTCTCTACGCCCGACGTCTCTACGTCAGACGTCTCTATGCCCGACGTCTCTATGCCCGACGTCTCTATGCCCGACGTCTCTACGCCCGACATCTCTACGCCCGACGTCTCTACGCCCAACATGTCTACGCCCGACGTGTCTACGCCCGACGTCTCTATGCCCGACGTCTCTACGCCCGACGTCTCTACGCCCGACGTCTCTACGCCCGACGTCTCTACGCCCGACATCGCTACGCTCGACGTCTTTACGCTCAACATCTCCACGCTCGACGTTTCCACGCCAGACGTTTCCACGCCAGACGTCTCCATGCCAGACGTCTCTTCGTTTGGTGTTTCCACGCTTGATGTTTCCACTCTTGATGTTTCCTCGCCTGACGACATGTCGGCGCCCACGTCTTGACGTACGATGTCTCGACGCACGATGTCTCGACGCCCGACGGCGTCTCCACACTCTATGTTTAGACGCCTGACGACGTCTCCATGCTTGGCTCCGCTTCCCCTGACTATGCCGTTGCGCCTGGCATCGTTCCCACGCCTGATGTACTAGTCGGTGACATCTGTGCGCCTGCCTTTGATGGACGGCTTCCTGGTCGCCTGCCTGAAGTGCTCCTGCATGTTGGTCGGCATCCCGGTCGTCTGCCGGAAGGGACCCTGCATGATGGATGGCCTCCCGGTCAGGAGGGTCCTTTCCTACTGTTGACGTCTGGCCATGATGTTTGGACGCTTGTTGTTTTTCTAGGTTTGGTCTTTGTTTGGTTCCTAGTTCTGGTTTTTGTATTTCGCTCGCGTTTTTTTTTTTGGTTTAGCTTTGTGTTTAGCTTTTGTCCCAGGCCCTGTCGGTTTTTGGTTTGTTGTCCTTGTTCTGTCCCCTGTCCTTGTGTTTCCTTCATGCCCGCCGTCCCTGTGGTTCCTCCCTCCGCCCGCCCTGGTTGTTGGGATTGTTTTTTGGGGACGCCTGGGGGCGTCTTTGAGGGTGGGGGGGGTACTGTAAGGATGGCTCCCTCTGTCTCCCTCTGTTGGTCTGTCTCCCTCCTTACATGTTGTCTCTCAGGTCTGCGTGTCGTCTCAGGTGATTATGATTTTAGGTGATTAGGATGTGTATATTAGTTTGCATTCGTGTGTATGTCATTGTCGGGTCATTCGTCTTCCTCCCTGGTGTGTCGTGTCTATGCCTCGTTCCCAGCTCCTTGGTTTTGTGAGTACACCTCGTCAGTTTGAGTTTTCGTATTACAGCCACAGTTGAGCTACAGTTTAGGTTTTCATGTTTACGTCAATGTTTTGAGTTTTGTTATTAAAGTGTTTTTGATTTTTACTACTCGTGCCTCTGAGTATCCGTATGCACCATTGGGCTCATTCCTCCCACACCACACCGAATCCTGACAGCCTTGACTTTAATTCATTAAAAAGTAGCCTGTTTGATTTTGATTGATTCCAAAAATAAATTGGTTGTAGCTCTACAGGACATGATCTAAGGATTACTTTTTGAGAAGTTTGTGAAATTTTACTCGCTGGTTAGAGATATTTTGCTAACAGACAAACAAAAACACTGCTGATTATCTTGCTGCTCACTTTTCATGGCAGCAATTTATGTTTTGACAGGAGTGAAGCTGTGGCCTGCAAACACAAACTATTATGAAGAATCTGTGCTACAGCAGCGAGCAAGCTGCCGTGAAAGATTTTGTAAATGTTTTATTCCATATGTCCTTCCTGACCCAACCTGGACTCAGAGCAGAGACTGTGGCACTAACCCTCGAGCTACCGCCACCCAAATTTTAATCTCTTTTGCTCTGTGATTATCACTTCTTTCCTTAGTTGCTTGTTTACTTGTTTTTTTTTTTCATATCCTCTCAATTTATGTCCCAATTTTTCAGTATAAGTCATGAACAAGCTGACTTCAGACCAGATGGCCAACTAATGGGACTTGGTGAATGGAGGGTGGAAAAAAAACATTTTATAATTCAAAAACTGCCAATCAGTCTGTGTGAAAATGTGCTTGTTCTCAACAGTTTTCATACGTTGCTCAGTTTGTTCCATCATACGCTAATTTCCCGCTCCAGCTGTCAGTCAGAAAGCTTTCTAACGTACTTCATCTGTCGCCTTTTCAACCCAACCACAGCTAGGAAAATCCAAGCAACAGTCTTTCAGCCGAGAATCAATCGGGTTTTTAGTTTTAGCCAGTAAAGATATAAAAGAGCTTTAGAGTGTACTTGTGATTTCCGGATGACCTCTTTTAAAAATGACTTTAGTATTTACTCAGCTGGAGGTGACTGAAACGCTTCACAGCACAGAGAAAGATACAACTGATTCTCCCACAGCTTCACCTAATTGTTTCTAAAGCCTCAAGTGAGAAAAGCTGCTACAAAATCAAAACACTTATCCAAAATGTTTTTTTTATTTGAAACATTTCCACTTTAAACAATGCAGTGTCTCTGAAAAGCTCAATTTGTATACGATCTGAGCTTCATCCAATCCTACTGACTGTAATGAGCTGGTAACACCTGCGTAAGCTGCGCCTCTGTCCCTTTCTTCTTCCATTTACACCAAACGGGGGCCATAATCTGCACAAAGGGGTCAGGGACCGAGGTACAAAGTCTCTGCACGCTTTCACTCTCCTTTTGTTCACTCACGGGCAGGAGTGTTCTGCTTCAGTATCACCCGCCGCTACAAGAGGAAGGGGGAACTTGATTAAGATGGCTGCCACAGCCAGCTGACATTAGATATTCATAAATATATGAATGCTATATTTAAGTTTCACCTAAAACTTGGTGTGGTATCCCAAACACATATTCTGAACACTAATACAGTAGATTGCATAAGATCTTTCTTTAAAAATGTGTCTTAACTGTTTAGTTGACTCCTTTAACCAGGGAAGGTGCCAACCCCTCCATCAACAACTGCCATCACTAGCATAGCACTAAGCTAGTGGCACACAATACTGACGCACTAATTAAAATGCTAAAACAATAGATATAGCGCTCCACTTCCCTCATGCACACCCTCCACTGTCAACAAAAATCCCCAGATGAGCACCCTGCCAAGGCAAGTGACCTAGCGGAAACACTGAACTCTGTTAGCAAAATTTCTAGTGAACCACTGAATTAATTTTAATGAAACTGTAAGGAAATAATTTGGTGTACTGCTGCATCTGATGAACATTTGAAATGAACCCAATTCAACATGGTCGCCACTCCCAACGGACATTAGACAATGCAAAATGGCTTCAACTCTTTCTGTTTTACAGATGCTGTGTATTTTGTATGTTCTGCACCATGAAAGGTGGTGGGTGAAATGCATTTATTGTAGGAATGCTAGATCCTTGATTGAACATTTAAATCAAGATGCTGAACATACTTTTACTTTTGGACATTTGTTATGATGCATAACCACAACAACAAGTAGTTGGGTTTTTTTACAACCAGGAGCATCTGATTAACATCTCAAAAGCTCAAATAATACCTCAACTATAGCCCCAAATCCCATATGAATTGAAAAGAAGGTGCCGTGAATGCATTCCCGTCTGCCTGGCAGCGGTGCTCGAGTACCTGACCATCGAGTTCCTGGAGTTGGCGGGTAATGTGGCTCGTGACAACAAGACCAGAATCATCCCCAAACACCTGTAGCTGGTTGTATGCAAAGATGAGGAGCGCTACAAGTAGCTGGGAGGAGTGATCATCGCTCAGGGAGGAGTTCTGCCCAAACATTCAGGCAGTCCTGCTGCCCAAGAAGATCGAGAAACCCACCAAGTCCAATTAGACGGATCTACAGCTGCAACCAGTTTCTTCAGATTCGCTGAAAAGACAGACCGCTACAAGAGATCCTTCCTGCCCACAGCTATCAGCACCTAGAACAACTCTAAAGAAAACAGGAGAATGAGTTGCAACCTTTGGGATTAATAAAGTATTTTTCAGTTGAATTGAATTGAACTTCATGGTTAAGATAGTTAATAATAATCTCAGAATGAAGCAGTTGAAAAGCAGTTGGTGTATATCATCCGTAAATAAATAAAAATAACTCTGAAGGTTCATTTTTCACTGACCACTGACCATTTGAAGAGCAGGACCAAAAGATGAAATTATTGTCTCAGTGATGGCCCAGGATGTCTCAGGATGGCCCAGCACAGAAGATCAACATCATCAGGTCAGGACTCTGCGGTCTACACTCATCTCCAGGCCAGCGGTCACTCTTTCAGGGATGAAGATGTTCACATCCTTGATAGAGAGGAACAATGGTTTGAGAGAGGAGTAAAGGAGGCCATCTTTGTGAAAAGAAACCGTCCATCATTAAACAGAGGTGGAGGCCTCCGGGTTCAACTGTCCCCCTCTTACAATGCTGTTATTGCTAGTATCACTCAGCCCTCTGTGAATAGCAAACAACCATCAGGGTGCTAACGATCCATCGTTAGGCTGATGGTCCTCCTTGATCATGTGAGCAGCTGGTTTCGGCTGTCATCAGCCAACTGGTTGTGTAACACTGTGAGAGGGTGCTATTTATAAGACAGCTCAGACTGAGGAAGTCTTTCGGACGAAAGACGAAACGTTTCTACAATTTTTTTTAACTTTGTTTTGTTTTGTTTTTTGAATGTCCAGAGGACCAGACTTATCTTTTTTAGATTGTCTCAGTGAGTCCAAAGATGGATCATTATTACATGTCCCCTAACCTTTCCTCGTGTCCTTTCTGTTCATTCAGGACCTGAAGAACTCGGGTTAAAAACTTCAAGTCACTGAGGTTTTTCCAGACAACCTATTCAGGTTGCCACCAAACGAGCCGCCCGTCTGTGGGAGCCTCGGCTACAAGCAAAGTAAAAGACTGCGTAAAGCCTCCTACAGGCTCCGTGACATTTATAATCAAAGCAAACTCACTGGCAGCAGTTCACCACAGCTCCCTTTTGTTTGATAAATGTTAGATGGATTTTTCAGGGAAATAGTTTTACACCATTTTTTGCATACTGGCAGAAACTTTTTGCTGACATTGTTTAGAATTTTCTCAGTTTTTATTCAGTTTCTTCTCATACTGCCACAGTATTAATCCTTGCCCCTGCCTTATTCAGAAACATGAACCTATCATTTCAAAAATAATTGGAAACAGGAATGTCAAAGAAAAAACACTTCAGCAACCAGCACCTACTTTTTCTTTGGTTTCCACCATTAACTTTTTTCCATCACTGGTAGCATAAGATTGTTTTCAATCAAAACATAAATGTAAATAGTTACATGTCATGTATATAGTCTATAAAGTTACTTAAAAAAATAAAAATTACTTTTCAATAATATATCATATAAACATGTTTTTTTTTCTTTCAGTTTTCTTAAACGGCAGAAATGCTGCATGATTTGCCCAGATGGTTTCCATAAATACATAAAATATTTACTGCAGAGTCACTCTTCAGAATCCAATACAGGACTGAATTCTGTAATCTGCAGTGACCATCAAATGCCGGACGGATTTTTTTTTTGCTTACAATGTTGAAAATCGGTAATTCTGCCAGAAGTGGAGTTGCGATGAACTCTAATTTGTGAAGCGCTCACAGGTTTAACACTCTCAAACTGGAAATGAGACGCAGAGAATCAGGCTTTGGGAATCAAACTATGTATCTAAAACCCTTTTTTCCCCCTGATATTTGTGCAGTTTAATTCATTTTTTACAAAACAAAGATACATTTTATTCATCATTAATCAGGTTTTTGATGTTTTGTCACAAGTGTTTTATAACTCAGTAAGATTGGAATCACTTAACAGTTGTATTTATATTTTATTCCCTGTACTGTAATCTACAGTATTTGGCATGTTTCAGGGTTGGTTTACTTACTCTTACTCAGAGTTGAATGTATTCCTGGTTGTCATAACGGTCTTTTGGATGGAGTTCAGTGTGAACACCATCTGAAGGTGGATGGACTACTACAATGTGCTTCTTTATGGAATCAGTCGGACTTCTGTTGCACATTTGCAACCAATGAAAAGAGGCTGAACACAGAAATAACTGTACATCATTACATTTTACTGACACTGACTGAGCTAAAGACCGGTGTGGTAGCATGTTAGTTAAATGCTACATCTTACATGACATCCTTGCTTAAAACTTTCATATGAAATGTTGACATTAGTCATCTTTATTAGCAATAATTCTCATGGACCACAGGTTGAACTGTAGTGAAACTTTCAGAAAATTTCTATTGGATGAACTCAAACAGTTAATAAATTGTACATGTACACATCTACGATTTAATAAATTTTTGGAGTCACCAAAATATTTATCAACTGATAAAGTCTACCGGATGGGAAGTGAAACGTCTTCAGCTTCAGAATAGAAGTTCAGTTCTTAATTTTAATATATACTTTGTATGTTTTTGTTTGTTTCTTTTGTTTTACCGTGACCTGGACGACTGAGAATCTTCACCAGCAACATTTGGAGTCAGTCCAATTCAAGATGGCTGCCACAGCAGAGCAGTCACAGCAAACACAAACATGACTATACCTCAGCCAAATGTACAGATATAGTAGAAGCTGAGAGTCCTTCACAACACATAAAAACACAATGCAGGATATTGTGCACAACATTAATTTCAAGGTTTAACCAAAACAGATCAAATTTATTATTTTTTCAACATAAGAGAATGTAAATTTAAAATGATACTATTGGCGTTAGGCAATATGAATTCATTCAAGCCTTTAAATTGATTATTTTAAACAAAACGTTATGTATTTTGAAACATTATAGCAATTCAAAACACTCATATGAAGAAACAGTTTTTTAATACAAAGTTAAACAGAAATGATCTTTGTGGAACATGTTGCGCACAAGTGTCATCATCTGTAAAGGCCTGACTTCAGCTTAGATCCTGAACCTTGACAGAAAACATTTACTCCAATATTAAATCAAAGTTGATTCATCAAAACAGCTATAGCAACTTTTTTAAAGGTGAAAATTTTGGATCATTTTGTTCATCATAATTGTCCTTTAGCTAACCTGTTAAAAAGCTGGAAGGTTGATAAAATTGGTATGAAAACAGAAGAAAAAAAAACAGCTGCTTTTGGAAGTTAGATCTGTTCAACCAGTCATGTTTAGTCACTGACTGTGTTTTTTTATTTTATATAATTGCAGTATTTTATTAATTTATAGGGGGTTTGGGGGTTAGGTTAGTAAATCCTGTGTACTTTAAGGATGTGAACATCCTTGGCCACTGGCAACTGGCCAACATCCACTGGCCAAAAGGATGGCCCAGCACAGAAGATCAACATCATCAGGTCAGGACTCTGCAGTCTACACTCATCTCCAGGCCAGCGGTCACTCTTTCAGGGATGAAGATGTTCACATCCTTGATAGAGAGGAACGATGGTTTGAGAGAGGAGTAAAGGAGGCCATCTTTGTGAAAAGAAACCGTCCATCATTAAACAGGGGTGGAGGCCTCCGGGTTCAACTGTCCCCCTCTTACAATGCTGTTATTGCTAGTATCACTCAGCCCTCTGTGAATAGCAAACAACCATCAGGGTGCTAACGATCCATCGTCAGGCTGATGGTCCTCCTTGATCATGTGAGCAGCTGGTTTCGGCTGTCATCAGCCAACTGGTTGATCCACTGTGAGAGGGTGCTATTTATAAGACTGAGCTGAATACAGCTTCTCAGACTGAGGAAGTCTTTCGGATGAAAGACGAAACGTTTCTACATTGTTTTTTTTGCTTTGTTTTGTTTTGTTTTTTGAATGTCCAGAGGACCAGACTTAACTTTTTTAGATAAATCAACTAAAATTAACATCATGTACACTTGATTGACTGATTTCAATTTCTTGCAAATTAGCTCGTCAGCAGATTAATTGGACAACAGAAACAAGTAAATAAGATGACATTTTACTTATATCTGAAGGTTCTTATTTCTTAAAATTTAGTTACCTGCTTAGGATGAGGGAGAAAGTTAAAGTGAGTAATAAGATGGAGGAGAAGTTTAAGCGTGAGGGAGTTTATCTTGAATGTATAACCAGAAACATGGCACGTTCTCTGTGCGATCTCCAGCTAGACGTAGGTCCGGTAGGTAAACAATCAGCGACTCGTTACCTTTGATGGTCTGCCAAGAACGGGTCGGTCCTTGAAGTCCGAGGAGGTCAGTCTGTTTACCTTTGCAGCTTCTCACGTCCGCCTTTGACCCACTGAAGTAACGTAGTCCGGTTGATTTTTCAAGATAAAAGTATTCCTTGAGAAGAAAATTCATTTAAAGCTTTGAGCTGGAAAGCTCTGTTCGTATTGTCCAGCAGCATGCTGTAATCCTAACTGATGGATGAGTCTTTTGCTCATGACTCGCATCCACAGCTTAAAGGACAACACCCACCGTGACAGTAACAATTCACCATATTGGACAATTACTGTAGTAGAATATGATGTCTATTTTCATTTTTGCATTTGGGCCAGGTGAGCGTTAAAAAAATTAAAAAAAATAAAAAGGAGAGGAACAATGGTTTGAGAGCATCCGGAAACCCCCGCCGAAGATAGCCGATGTCCGGAGTGACGTAAATACAGGCTCCACTCAGAAGGCACTGCAATGGATCTTACATTCCGACTTCGCCACACAGTCATAACCAGTCATTTTTTATCCTCCATCCTTACACATTTAAGTGCTAAAACCTCACTTCACCCGCTGCCAGCCGCGGACACACAGAGCTCAGACCCGCACACTCGTAGCTGAGAACCGATGGTCATCGAGGCTGAAGCGGCGGACACACAGAGCTCAGACCCGGACACTCGTAGCTGACCCGCACACTCATAGCTGTGAACCGACGGTCATCGAAGCTGATGCCGCGGACACACAGAGCGGCTGCAGAGTTGTACACACTTCACAGTTACGTTTGTGCCTAGCTCAGACATTGGGGGATGTTTATTATTTCTGTGCAATGTAATGCCGAGAAAAAATGAGAACTGAGGGCCAAATTATTATGCTAACTAGCATTATGCTAACTAGCCACAGGATTGCGACACAGACTTTCATGAAAAAGTGGCGTGAATATTAACAAACTATATGGTACATTGAAAAGCCTGCTCTATTATTCATTCTGTTCTGAGGTCAAAATTTCAAAAATTAAATTGAGCAAAAGTCCTACCTGCAAAACACTGCTGCGATGGAGCAATGAAGTCAGCTCGTTTGACTCGAACAAACTTTATCCAGCATTCTGAATCCTTTTGATTTTGGGAAATAATGAACACTAACGCCATCCTTCGAGGTATTGCTGTAGAACTGGGCAACACATCGGTTCGGCATTTTCTTAGTTGTATTCGTAACTACAGTATTTTCTGGTGTATAGGTCGCACCTGTGTATAGGTCGCATTGTCCAATTATCACCAATAGATTGGAAAAATCCCTAGATAGGTCGCACTGGTGTATAGGTCGCACCTACGTTTAGCTCTGCTGCAAATGTCTGCCACAGGAGTGCACAGCAAGGCTTTTAAGAAGATTAACACTTAAAAACAATTATTTGTTTGATAAAAATTATAGCAAATATATGTCTGAGCTGAACTTTTCCTTAATAAATGAACGTAATTGTGAAATGAGCTGAATTTAAAAATTTGTTTCACCGAAAGTGATAACAAGCCATATATGTGAGGATGTCACATGTTCTCACCTGTTTCTCCTCTTAATTGTCCACAGGTGTCTTCCTCTTGTCTCATTAGTGATCAGTATTTAGTCTCTGTGACTTTCACATGAGAGAGGCAGTTGGTTTCCTGACTTCACACGAGGAGGAGCTGTGTTCCTGTAGCTGCAGTGGCAAGTCCTTGCACATGACGTTAATTGAGCATTGTCCTTCCATGGTGTCATGATCTGCTGGTCTGCTCCACCTGCTCTCCCACGGGCTCCTGCTTTGTCTGCACCAAGGGTCCCCTTTGGGGACCTGGTAAGTTTTTGCTGTTCCTTCAGCAATTTATCCTGTATGATGTTAGTGCAGTTCACTAATTGTCATTTTTGTCTCTCCGAGTCATCTGGTCCTCCTGCTTTGGGTCTATCCTTCCACGCCAGCCGGTCCAGTTTCCAGCTTGAACCGGCCCTGGCGTTCCAGCTCGTCCAGCTCCTGCCCGGATCGTGACAATATATAGGTCGCACCTGAGTATAGGTCGCAGGCCTTGAAAAAAAAACATAAAAAGGTGCGACCTATACACCAGAAAATACGGTACTCTGTTCAGAAATAAGAAAGCTACGTTGATGCATGCATTCAAGGTGGTCCCTGCAGTGACGTCAATGCCCATATATGGAGAGGGGCAGAGTTTGCCGGAGCGGCTGCTAAAATCTAATTAAAATCAGGAAATAACACATTTAGCATTATTTCTCTACAATATCAATAAAACGCTCCTGTTTCATTATTTAAGTCACTACTAAATATTAATGGCGATGCAATTTGAAAACATGGTGGGTGTTGTCCTTTAAAGAGAAAGTCAGTAACTTCCTCGTGGGACTGAAAGTTCCTGGAAACTTAGAACTTCTTAAAGAGGATCTGAGATAAGTGACTTGCTCCTTCCCGATTGGTCCGGTCGACCAGTGGAAGGGAGTTAGAGTCACGTCAAAGAGTTCACTTGACGTTATCTTCAGTCAGGCAGTGAAGGTCAGTTTAGAAGAACAGAGAGGGAATTGTTTAGAGGAAGTTGTAAGAATGTGGCTCCCTCTGGTGGTCTTGTCTTGCATGTTGTCTGTCGCTGGATCCTAACAGAAGTGAGAAGAACGAGGAGCCAGTATGGACCTTACCAAGCTCCGCCCACAGGGCCGCGTTTCATTGGCTAATACCCATAACACGTCACAGCGCAGCTTCCACGTGCGTGCTGGTCTCACAAAACAAACGCTACGGTAGCGTTTGTGAGACCGGCACCACATGCTACTTACATTGCTAGCTAGCATACGTGCAGATTTTTTCTGCGTCAGGGCTGGAAAAATGGTCCTCCACCGTCAGTGGGGTATCTGTACAGGAGATGTCAGGTACCCTGACCGTATTTGTGGAAGTAAAATTCACCGTTTCCCTATATGTGAAACTGAATGCCTTGCTTGGATCAAAGCTTGTGCACGACCACAAAACTGAACAATTATTTCTTTCACCAGCAGAGAAGGGTTGACCTGCTTTTGAAACCTGCTAGTTAACAACACGCGGTCACGATGAGAGAAAGCCACAGTTCACTGAACGTCCTGGAAGTTGGGAAGAAACAGCTCCGCTAACCCCACATGAGCTAGCTAACGCAACGAGCTCTACTGTCGATTTCACCTAAAACTGCACAAAATCGTGACACGAAGGCTGGATTTTAACTAACACACCAGACGGCTGAGCTCGTTTGCCCTCACAAAAGTCGCTGTCGGCGTGTTTAGCAGCTAAAGCAGCAACGGCTAACCAACCACTTAAGGAATGAATGGAGATTACAGTTAGCATTAGCTTTGCGACCAAGGCACACAAACTTTTGCCAACAATAGAAATCGCTGATTTCAAAAGTAACCCTCAAAACCATGAATGCCTGACTTACCCAGCCTTGCAGGACAATAGGCATCAGTGATCCTGTCCACAGCTGTAATAATGCTGAGCCTGAGCGTGTGAGGAGCTGATGTTTTCCCCATCAGACGGTAGCATTAGCGGTGACGCGCACGCTGTTTGGAGGCATCGCGTGGATCAAACAACTTGATAACGTCCACAAAAAAAAATAACATGAACTTGTTGGTTCCCCTGTCCATTGTCATGGCTGATATTTTGTTGGAATCTGGCAGAAATGATACACTATTCGACTCAAAAATACCCTGCAGTCAGTCGACGCCATGTTTTCTATTGACAACAAAGCTGCGCTTGGGAGACGGGCAGCCATCTTGGAGCTTAGGGGGCGTTTCTGGGCGGAGCTTGGTAAGGTCCATTACTTTTCTAACTGCTAAACAAAACTGGAGAGTTCAGTCTGGCATGTTATTCAACTTTGCCATAGTTCTTTGACTAAGACATACACCAGCATATTAACACATGATCATTCAAATAACACAAGGTTATGCTTTTAATTACATTTGAATTAGAACAATTTTAAAGAGTAAAAATAGTCCCTTGTAGAGATTATCTTCTTAGATTCAAACTAAATGGAATAAATTGTGTTAATTGTCTTTCACTGCAGGTTTACAGAGAAAAAGGTGTTTTATTGAGAGGATCAGTAAAAGGTATCTCACTGAGAGATTCAGTGATACGGTGTGTCCATTACAGTCTCACTAGACCACGGTCTGGTCCACTACATTAATATGTATACTATTTTATGATGGCACATTAACATAAAACACAAGATGTCTTAGAATGAAGTTGAACGTCTGCACACGGAGCCTTTATTGTTTTGTTGATCAATCTGTGCGTTCTTGTTTCTTTAAACTTTGCTCGTCATTGTTGATCCATATTTTATTTAATGGTTCTTAACCGAGAAGAACTGCACACTTATTAAATGTATAATAATTCAGCGGTTCAGAAAATTTGTTTTCCTCATGCTGAAAAGTCCTCGGTGGCTCAGTTGGTGGAGCTGTTGCCTCAGTGAGATGGTCGCCAGTTCAATTCCTCGCCCAGGGCCTTTCTGGGTGGAGTTTGCATGTTCTCTCCGTGCATGCGAGGGTTTTCTCCAGGTACTCCCACAGTCCAAAAACATGCATGTTAGACTGATTGGTAACTCTTAATTGTCTCCAGGTGTGAGAGAGAGAGACATGTGCAGGGTGTCCTGCCTTTTCCACAGTGACTGTTGGACATGGGCACCAGTGACCCCCCATGACCCGAAAAGGATGAAGCGGGTAAAGATAATGGATGGATGAAAAGTCCATGACAGACACTTGCCAGGTGTTTACTCTGTCTGTACATTGTTCACTGCCACGTGCAGTGACTTGTCAATCAAGTGGGGGTGGCCAATCAGGTTTCAGATGTGGCAAGTCCTGTCCCCTCCTCTGACTAGACCAGGGGTCTGCAACCTGTGGCTCTGGAGCCACATGCGGTTCTTTGTTCCCTCTGCAGTGCTCTTTCAAGCTCTGACCAAAACTGAATTGTATTTGTTGTTATAACAACTAAAAGGGCTCATTTTTGCAGTTTTCCTGTAATTTATTTGACTAATACTATGGGGTAAAACATACTCACTTTTTGCTTCATTTCTTCAAAGTAGGCTGCATAATTTTTCTACAATTAAAAAAATCACATAAGTTTATTGTTTTAGTTTGTAGAAACTGGGCAAAAACTATATATTTTTTTCCCTATTTTACATGAATTTCGACTTTTATTTTGTCCTAGAATGTAAAAATATCAATAAATGTTAAAAGTCATTATTTTTTGTTTTATAAAATCACCCAGAAAAGCGCCTTCCAAGAAACTTAAAGTGGTCCATGGGCCACCAGTTGAGAATCCCAGTTGCAGCAGGTATTGTGGCTGCTCCGGACACATTTAATTTAGTGCACAAAAGGGCAGAAATGGCTCTTTTGATTGTAAATGTTGCAGACCCCTGGACTAGACTTATCAGTTGCATTTTTTTAAATGACACTTTGAAAAAAAAAAGAAACTATCCCTAAATGTATCACCAGCCATACATTTTTAATTTCACCTTTATTTGACCATGCAGGCATAAACACTAAGAAAAAAAATTCTTATTGACAGATCTGGCCCGGCGGCACCGACAGGTACTTGTAGGGTCAAACGGGAAACAATACATTTGGACAAAACTATTAAAATAAAGTAGTCAACAACAAACAAGGAAGCACAAATTACATCCACAGCAGTTTGTCAAAGTTAAACGATAAAAGTACAAAGTATGACAGTATTTGCAATTATCTTTAAACATGGCTTTTATACAATTTTTCAAAACTAGACACTGAGACAAGTGAGGTCAGACACAAAGTTTTTTGAAGCAGATTCCAGTGAGATGGAGCAGCATCTGATGATCATCAGATTTTTTTATTTTTTTATCTTTAAACCACAAGATGGGGATGTTGTACTGAAGAATCATCTGCAAGCCCTAAAAGCCACACAGCCTATGTTAAAGCTGTATTATTATAATACAAATACTGTATTTGACTTATTCCATACAATACTTATGTCCTTTTATGTAAAACCTGATCAGCGTTGATGGGTATTTTACGAGCCATTTCAAAATATAAATGCAGATTTTCAGCTTGTATAATTTCCACCACCCAGATGTTCTCATGACCCCTGACTTACACAGATCATGTGCAGATGTGCTCTCCGTCAGCATCCTTCACTGTGCTCACAATTCTAAAGGTGTACTGAGGCAGTCGGTTGAATTTTCATAACAGCTCAGCAGTGTATTGTGGCAGCTCAGCAGCCCAGTGCTCTGACTGTTGATCTGGCTCATTCCAGTGACTGAAAAGCTTTTCTGCTGTTTGTGTCTCAGTATAAGAGTGATGAAGGAAGCGGTTTGAAAAGCTGAAGATTTACACTTTTCCTCTTCCATAGCTGGAAGCTGAACAGTCTGGAAGCCTGACTGATTGAGAGGGCTTTAGCCTCAGGTCGATGGCTTCTCCACCTGAGGCTGAACGACATTTATTCAGCAGCACTTTACATCTGACTGACTCAAACTTACCTTTTGTATTTCTCTCCAAATACATTTTACTATAGATTTCAATAATTTCAGCAGAAACAGCAACAGTGTGCATTAAAAAGTTTTAAAAGCTAAATTAAGTCACATTTGATGGTAAAGAACTCGCCTGTAAGTTTCTGTAAGTTTTACATGTATTTAGCTGAAAGCCTTTAGTTCAGGGTGTCTATTTTCAGGGTGGACCAGAACTGTCTAGACAGTTCTGGTCCACCCTGAAAATAGATGAAGGATCTTGCGGGCAAGAAAAATCTGAATAATATTTTGGAGAAACATTAAAAGTTTAGTTTAAATTCTTATAGATCCAAAACATTATGAGCCTCTAACATTAACATAGTTTTTTTTTAATATAAATTAATTTATTGGATTTTTGGGACTATTTTTTGTTTTCTTGTGGTTTGAAAGTTCATTTTTATTAATTTTCAGATGCAAAGGCCTAAAATGAGTACCAGTCACTGTTCTTTTTTTTTTTCCTTTTTTTTTTTAAAGAGGGAGGAGGAGCTACAATCCCCCATTCGGACCATGGACAGCCCAAGTGGGTCATCAAAGTTCTGAAAAACAGCTGGCAGTCGCTAAAACAGATTTGTAGAAGGTTTGAAGAGACACTGATAAAGTTAGCTTGTATGTAGATGATACCACTTTATATATATTTTTTTTAATGTCTAATTTCTCCCCATTGATTATTAACTCAACTGAAATTATTTTCTTTGAAATCACGTTATATTTATCCAAGTTGTATGGATTATCCAAAATTCTACTTTTTGTTAGGTCAGTGACGGTTTGTTGTAGGATAAAGGGATTAAGCATAGCAAAAACAAAAAAAGTTTTCTACTTAATTTTGCTCCTTTTGAGAAGATTATTTAATCTTTTTGCTGTTAAACCTAAAAATGATATTTAAAAAGTATCACCATTAAATCTAAAGGTCCACATCTGCATCAACCTCTTGAGCCTGTGGGTCAACATTAAACCATTCTGTAACTGCAGTTGAGGGCCACACAAAATCACTCCAAGGGCCACAAACGGCCCTCGAGCCACACTTTGGACACCCCCGCTTTAGTTAGCCGAATCATTTGTGATTTTATTGTTGAATAAGACAGTTACCACATGGACCAATCTTAGAAAGTTTCAAACTTTAATATTTTCTCTTTGTTCTGTGAGTTTTAAAATCACCCCTGAAATCTCACATTGTTTGCACAAACCATTTTTTTTAAACTAATTTTCAAAACCGAGCGTTGCTGGTGGAAGCGGTAAAGGTAGCGAGGTGGCTAATGCTAACCAGGCGAGCCTAGCTCATGAGGAAGCTAACAGGGCCTTTACCTCTGAAACAACGAGTGGGGCAGCGTCGGGTGTACCCAGCGAGGTGGCTGTGGAGCTGGCTAAACTCTCGGCTCTTATCCTAGAAAAGTCTGAAAGCCACGACAAGAAGCTTGAAGAAATACGAAGAACAACGAACGCAACTGAGAAGAAAATGGCGGACATCGCTAGCCGGATTTCTGAAGTTGAGGACCGGCTGTGTTTTTTGGAGGATGCACACCAGAAGCAGGAGGTTAATCCCCTAGCTTCCAGCGCCGAAGTGGAGATACTGAGGGAGAAGATTGATGACATGGAAAACAGAGAACGTAGGAATAATTTGCGTTTTCTGGGTTTTGCTGAATCCTGTGAAGGAAGTGACATCGTGGCATTTCTAAAAGCAACTCTACCATCACTTCTCAACCTGGATTTTCCCGGAGGTTTGGATATAGAGAGGGCGCACAGACTGGGTCCATCGCTTGAAGGTAAGGGCAATCGGCCCTCCCGTCCGAGACCTATTATTGCTCGATTTGGGAAATTTCAAGACCGTGAACGCATCACTAAAGCAGCTCGTGAAGTGGGGAATCTAACTTGGGGAGAGAATCGGGTTATGGTGTTTCCTGATTACTCAAAGCTTCTCAATGACAAACGCAGGAAATTTGATGACTGCAAAAAACTATTACATGAGAAACGTGTTCGATTTTCTCTTAACTATCCAGCTGTGCTTATTGTGATAACATCGCAAGGGCGTGTGCGCTTCGAGGACCATAAGGCAGCCCTGGCATATATTAGTTCAATGGACACGTAATCCAGACTGTGAACACACACGTGATGGCAAGATTTACATTTTGGAATATATGGTCGCTTAATATTGGGAACTCATCTTTCAGATGGAAAGTTTGGATTTACTTTGGACTCAAGCGAATCTGACTGAAGACATTATGGGTGAAGTATACATTTTCTCCTTTTTTGTTTATGAAGTTTGAGCTCTGATAGATACTGAATATTATTAATTTAGTTGCATTAAATTTTTGATCTACGTTGGCGGCTGCAGCAAGGCCGAGCTCCATTTATGATTATCTGGTATTCTTGAATGTTAAGCTATCTGGTGTTCTTGAATGTTAAGCTCCTTTTTTTAATTTTATTTTATGGATGTGAGTTCAAAGCTGTTTTGCATAATATTCTGCTTAAATTGCATATTCTCCATCCATGTTGTTTAAGGAGGGGTGGGGAAGGTGGTGAGCTCTGGGTGGCATAGGTTAAGTGCATGATTGCGGACCAAAGTAAGGGTTGGTTACCCAAGTATAATTTAGTTAGAAATATTCTGAAGGTTCTTATTGACTTGGGAGTCGCTGGGTGGGGGGTTATGTGTGGTTTTTGGGATTGGTGTGTTTTTTATTTTTATTTTTTGCTCTGCCCTAGGATGTTTATATTGAGAATATGTTTACAATATATCTTGCTTTACATACATCGAGAAGATTTCATTCAGTAGTAATAATTTAAGTCTGATGAGCTGGAATGTCAAAGGGTTAAACAATGTTGTAAAGAAAAGGAAAATATTGTCCTTTATCAAAGCTAAGAAATGCCATATTGTATTTATTCAGGAGACACATCTCTCCCTGCTGGAATCTAATAGACTGGGTGCAGGCTGGGTTGGCTTTGTGGGTGCTAGCTGTGGCAACAGTAAAAGCAGAGGGGTTGCCACACTCATTGATAAACATCTACAGTTTAAATGCTTGAAGCAGAGTAAAGATACAGAAGGAAGGATGTTTTTGATGTTGTGCGAAATCCAAGGGAAAAAATTTATTTTGGCAAATGTTTATGCACCTAATGTTGATGACCCTTCTTTTTTTGGACAACTGGAGAAGAAAATAATGGATTTAGGGAATTATCCTGTTNAAACTAATTTTCAAATGTTTTGTTCCTTCTGTGTTCTTTACATAACCGGCGAGGTTCTGACGAAGCTGCTGGAGATGAAGATTCAATTAAGAGAAGCTGTGAAGCATCTTTGCGGCCCTAAAGTCCCAGAGGAAACAAGCAGCTCACAACAGTAAGTGGTACTTGCTGTGCTCTCAGCTCCGTGATGCTCTCTAACGAAAGCATTCATTTTTGTCATTGAAGGCAAAAGACAAAAACTCACTCTTTGGTAGCACTTTGAGATTTTTATTAATGAAAAGTGCATTATAAATTGAATTCATTATTATTATTATTATTATTATTATTATTATTATTATCATTATTATTATTATAAAAGCTTTCAGCGAGAGTCAACTTGAAATGCAAAGTTTTGACGGGGCCCAGCTGTGACTCAGCTCACATTTAAAAACTGTTTGACAGCAGAGCGATGTTTTGTGCACGGCGTAACTGAAGAACTCCGCTCGTCAATGGACTTTGAATTAGCTCCTGAAAATCACGCAGGACGTGTCTAAAGAAAGGAATCATAAATGCGGAGCCTTGAGAATCTATTCGTATACCTTGAACTTTTTCATGGTTTGTGAAATTATAAACAACCTTCCAAGTAATTTTATTTAATGCAATAAACCAACACTAAGTAATGCATGGTTGTGACGTTGAAGGTTAATGACACAAGGTTTTCTTTTTAAAGGATAAATGTAGTAAAAGTTTGAAATGTGCGGCATGCATTCAGCCACCATGACTTGATGTTTTATAGGACCATGTTTTGCTGCAGTTGCAGCTGTAAGTCTTTTGGGATTTGTCTTCACTGAGAGGATCTGTGTGTTTTGTGTCTTCTACCCGCTTTGAATGTTATCAGCCATTAAATAGTTGTTATATTAGTTAATATCCCGATAGATCGTGTTCAGACTGTCCCTCCTGTACCTCCTAGTTGGTTTAAAGATGTGTTCTTATGGGTGATAATAGGGTCAGGGGGTTAGGGTTAGGGTCAGTGCTCTGGGTCAGGTGTAATGTTAAGTTTAGGAAAAGGGTTAAATAAAGCTAACAAAGAAGTTGATTGAAGGATGAGCCACACGAGTGGCATGGATTGTTTATTTAAAATAAATTATTTTAAATGATTTAGCACCTGCTGCACCTGTGTGCAGCCCACGGGTGCAGGGAGAAGCTCCCTGCTGCAGCAATGAATCTACTGCATGAAGAGTTAACCCTTTGCTGTCCAGATGCATCGATCAACTTTTCTCTTCCAACTTAAAATTCAAAGTATGTCCCATCGTAAAATTGTCATAATCACAAAATATAAAAGTGTTAAAAAAATGTATTATTATTTTAGATCTTCTTTGTTCAGTTTTTACAGTGTAATTGATCAAGAAGTACATTTCTGCTCAGTGCTGCAGAACTGCATGAAAGATTAACCCTTTGATGTCCTGCTGCGCTTCTCTAGAATTTAATTTTAAATACTATAATATTTTAAATAAACAATGCTGCATGGATTTTCTATTTAAAATATTAGAGTTTTTATTTATTTAAATTGTTTATTTATGGAGGTAGATTGGGATTGAAACTTGAACTACTGTGTCCCTACTTTGCAGTTTTTCACTTATCGGGGGATGGTCCCCTAAACCCTGTGATAATCAAGGGACTACTATATTAATAAATATTATTTATTTTATCCTTGAGTTCCTGAGTTCAACCAAACCGCAGACCATGACATTTACTGGCTTTACATTACAAGAGACTGAACATTTAGCCCATTCTTTTTTTTACAGCACAGCACAGTCACCGGAGAGCATCTGTGAGCGCCAGTTTTGCTGCAGATTCTCAGTTAGCTTTAGGTCTGAACTTTAACTGGGGTTTTCTAACATGACTATTGTTTCGATTTAAACCATTCCATTGTACAGTAGCTCTGGTTGTATGTTTTGGGTCATGACCCTGCTGAAAGGTGAATCTGCACCATTTTCATATCTGTCAGGATTGTTCTGTATTCAGCGCTTACCAGCTTCCCTGCCCCTGCTGAAGAAAAGCATCCCCTCAGCATGATGCCGCCACCACCATGTTTCACTGTGAAGACTGTGTACCCAGAATGAAAATATTTTATTAACCTTTATTTGAACCAGGTGAATTTAATTTAGATCACAAATCTAATTCTTCAAGAAAAGCATATTGGAATAAAGGGAGTGATTACAAATGCACATGCATTTCTGATTATTGGGGGGTTAACACATATAAATAAAATAACTTGTTCAACATATATTTGCTACTTTGCATCACATAAAATCACACTGGTCTCTGAAACTGTCCCAGTGATACACCTTTTCACTGAACTTCTCAGTGAAACACCTTTTCTCTGAAAACCTGCAGTGAAGGATATTAACACTGTTTATTTTTTTTTATTTATTTATTTTTTTAGTATAATTTTATTCATTTCATATTAAAAACAATGACAATCATTTAAAAAGAAAATTTAAACAAAACATAAAATGAAAGGAAGCAGAAGAAGAAAACATTTCTTATCATATCTGCTCCTTATCAAACAATCAATTCAAACTATCAATTCAAACATAAATATACTTATTTGTAATACAAAATAATATAGTCTCATCAGAGATATACAGTCACATCAAAATATCTAATATAGTTTGTTAAATTAGAATCAACCTAAATGTAACTCTTTAACAAAATAGTTTTAATCATTTTCTTGAATATTAGTATGGACTTAACATTTTTTACATTGTCCTCAAGTCCATTCCAAAGATTAATTCCTCTTATTGTAGTTGACCTACCCTTTAAACTGGTTCTAAACTTAGGTTTAACAAACATTTCTATTCCCTTTAAATTATAGCAACTCATCCTTTTCACAAAATAGGTTTGAATGTTAGATGGTAGTGAGGAAGTGTGGGCCTTATACATAAGTAAAAGAATATTATAATCAACCAATTCATAAAACTTGAGTGATTTCAATTGACAAAATAAAGTATTCGAAGGATGACAATAAGATTTCCTCATTATAATTCGTACAGCTTTTTTTTTTGCAAAATAAAAATAGGCTTACTGGTAGTTGTTGTCCTACATGCTGTACCCCAAATATTTACACAATAAATTAAATGCGGAACTATAATTGTGTTATAAAGCAAGTGTAAAGCAGTATTATTTAACAAATCCCATACTCTATACAATACCGCAATTGATTTAGATATTTTAGTTTTAACAATAGATATATGCTGTTTCCAAGATAATCTGTCATCAATAATTACACCCAGAAACTTAACCTCATTCACTCGACATATCTTAATACCATCAATTTCAAAAGAAAAATCCAAAGTTGTTGTTTTTTTACTAAATATCATAAAATTGGTTTTCTCAATATTCAATGATAACTTATTTTGTTTAAACCAAATTTGTATCTTTTGGAACTCATTTTTTACCATCACAAACATCTTTTCCAAGTCTTCACATTATTATTACATTTAGTTTGAACCTAGAAAACAAATCACTTCACCAAGAGACTCTTTTTATTCTTTAAATTGTTCTAATTCAAATATAATCAAAGTATAACCGTTCATATGATCATTATTTTGCTCAATGTTTTGATAATCAGAGACTGTCTAAGTCGAAGGACAGGTCAAATTGGTCTTCCAGTATTTGTTTAGAAACGGTAGAGACAGTTTAATCAGTTTTAATAATAAAGCTGGCTCCACTAATCTGTTTTGTTCTTCCCTTCTGGTCTAAACAACTTTCTAAACAAACTCTCTGTTCCTTGACTCGTAACAAACTCTTGAACTCCTCTGAATCTTCTGACTTCATCTAATTTGACCCACCAATTAACGGAGAGGATACTCTGAAGTCAACCTCCCTTCAAAAACTCTGACTTCCTGTTTCTTCCTCAGTTTTTTGCTGGAGAGTTGAACTGTGATGTTTTCTCCTAAGCTGTATGAACGGTGGTCAGGCGTCAAATACCTCGTTCCATCAGCGAGGGTTCACTGCATGCTAGCTGTGTAACCCGAACCAAGCGTAAAGCTCCAACCTTGAATGAAAATTCCTTCTAAGGAATGTTTTATTCTGAAACCTAACCAGAACTGCTTTGGACTGCTCTGACTGACGAAGCCCTCTGGAGTGAGGGTGAAACGTTTCTACTAAAAAGAAATTGTCCAGATGAACTGATTGAGAATGAGCGGATTTGATACCTGGACTATTGAGAATGAACTTTCTGGTCTCTAACCAGAACTACTTGCCATTACTCTGGTTCGATTAGACGCGGGCGCTGGAAATCTGAAAGTGTAAACATGCCGGAGACCAGTTTTGGGGCATAACTGGACAAACAAACCTCTTACGTCCACAACTGGAAACCCTCTCTTACCCGAAGGACTGTTGTCACTAGATAATGAGTTGCTGATTGTTTACTAAAAAGCGGACCGGAGTCCAGCGGATGTCGACCTGAGAATGTGCTATGTCTGGTTAAACTCACTTCCCAGATAACTTCTTTTTTCTTTCTCCTCCTCATTATCTTTGCCAACTTTTTTTTAAACATTTATTTATCAGGAGAACATACAATAATTGACAGCATATACATTTTACAAAACTTACATGACTTTTCCGATTTTTTTCTCCCCCCTCCCACAACAAACACAACTCACCCCACTAATATAACCAAAAACAAGACAGAATGAATAAAAGAGAAAAATAAATAAATAAATAAAATTAAAAAATTAAAAAAATTAAAAGGGGGAAGGAGAAGGGGATAGGAGGGCTCAGAGGAACCAAAAGGAAAACAGTATTTCACCCATTCATTTATCCTTTAAACTAAAGTCACCTGGTAAAGTGATGAGTCAGTCACATCGGTCTGTATGCTATGAAGGCAAAGATTTTACATATGACACAAAGGGTGTCCACTTGTAGGTAAATTTTTCTGCACTACCTTTCACTGTTAATATTTTTTTTCCATCTTCAAGAATGATCTTACAGTGTTAAGCCATTGTGATATGGATGGTGGTGTTGGAGATTTCCAAGCGAGCAAAATACAACGCCTGGCAAGGAGAGAGCAAAAGGCCAGGACCTCCCTCTGCTGGCGGGATAGGTTGAATGTGGTCCCTGGAACTCCAAAAATGGCAATAAGTGGATCACTTTGAATCTGGATCTTAAAAACTCCTGAGAGTATGGAGAATAAATATTTCCAAAACCCTTGCAAGTTTGGACAGAAGAAGAACATATGACTTAAGTTGCAAGGTGAAGCCTGACATCTATCACACTGGTCTGGAATTGAAGGGAAATTTTTAGATAAACGGGATTTTGAGAAGTGTACTCTATTCATTACTTTAAACTGTATTAACTGTATTCTGGAACATGGTGTACTTTGGCGTATGCTGAGAATAACTTTACCCCACCATGAATCTGACAGTTCAACACCCAATTCCCGTTCCCATGCAGTTCTGGTTTTACCTGATGAGTCTGGCTCAATTGCCATAAGTTTTCTATAAATAGTAGAAAGAGGAGATTTCAGATTGGGCTTCAAAACTAGGAGTTGGACCCATGGTGGGTCAGTAGGCAGAGTCGGAAAAGTTGGAAACCGCGATGAAACGCAATGTCTAATTTGGAAGTAAAGAAACAAATGTGAAGTGGGTAGATTAAATTTAGAAGACAATTCTGGAAAACTAAGAAATAAACCATCTTCGTAAAGGTCTCTCATTATTCTAATACCTTTCTCATGTCAAATTCTGTAGACAGCATTAGTGGATGCTGGAGAAAAAATTTGATTCTTTAATAACAGCATTTTATTAGAGGGTGATACAAATTTAAAGTGGGACATAAATTGTGACCAGATCCTGAGTGTAGAAAGCACTATAGGATTTGTAGTAACAGAGGATAGTTTAATTGGTAATGATGAATAAATAATTGAGGCAAGTGAAAAAGACGCAGAAATCGATTGAGTTTCAAGTTTACACCAAATCAAATCAGGTGAATTTAACCAATAAGTCAGTTTATGGATATGTGAGGACCAGTAATACATTGTAAATTTAGGTAGAGAAAGACCACCATTTGTGGTGAACAGTTGTAATAAAGAAAGTCTCATTCTGGGGGCCTCTCCGTTCCACAAAAAGGAGGAGACCATCTGATCCAGGGACCTGAAGAACTGTTTGGGTAAAAACAGAGGGATATTTTGATATAATAATAATAATAATAATAATAATAATAATAATAATAATAATAATAATAATAATAATAATAATAATAATGAATTCAATTTATAATGCACTTTTCATTAATAAAAATCTCAAAGTGCTAAATATGATATAAAAACAGAAGTCTAGGTAGCACATTCATTTTGATAATATTAATCCTACCAATCAGTGGAAGAGGGAGAGAGTTCCACCTCTGAAAGTCTGATGTAATTTCGAAGACTAGTGGGCCATAATTCTGAGAAAACATTGAGGGCAGAGTACGTGTAATATTAATTCTTAAGTACCTAAATCATAAGGGACTGAGCCTAAAAAGGATATCCGAAGGCCTAAGCTTTAAAGCTAATTAGTTCACTGGGTACCATTCACTTTTAAGTGAATTAATTTTATAGCTAGAATATGATCCAAATTTTTTCAGAATATTTAAAATTAGGGGAAGACTACATAAAGGGTCAGAAACATACAGGAGAAGGTCATCTGCATATAAGGACAGTTTAAGCTTGACACCAGAGCGGATAATTCCATGAAAAGAAGAAAGGGATCTTAGGGCAACGGAAAGAGGTTCAATGGCTAACGCAAACAAGAGGGGGGAAAGAGGGCAACCCTGTCTAGTACCCCGTACCACCGGAAAATAATCAGATTAGACGGAATTAGTGAGAATACATGCTTGAGGAGATGTATTTAAAGTAGCCTGATCCAGGACACAAACCTCTCTCCAAAACCAAACCTATTAAGAGCGGCAAAGAGATACTCCCATTCCACTCGATCAAAAGCTTTCTCGGCATCAAGAGAAATTATCACTTCAGGAGATTTGGGGGAATGAGTTGAAAAAATTGTGTTCAATAGTGTACGAGTATTTAAAAACAACTGGCGACCTTTGATGAATCCATTCTGCTCTTGTGAAATAATCAGAGGGAGAACTATCTCAAGCCGAGTTGTGAGTACTTTAGACAAAATCTTAAAATCCACATTCAAGAGTGAAATTGGTCTATAAGACTCGTAGGCAGTAGGATCCTTATCCTGCTTTAACAGGAGAGAGATTGAAGCCTGAGTCAAGGTGGGAGGTAGCAGGCCACGTCCGAGTGACTCATTATAAACCTCAAGAAGAAGAGGGGCTATTTTATCTTTACATTTTTTTTAAAATTTGACAGAGAAACCATCTGAGCCAGGTGTTTTACCACTTTGCATATTCTTAATTGACGCAAATATTTCTTCTAATTTAATGGGAGCCTCAAGTTGATCAGAAATCAATTTGTCTATCCTAGGAATGTCAGTATTCTGAAGAAAGGCAAGTAGCTCATTTGAGTCTGCTTGTAGTTCAGATTTATACAGATCATTGTATAATTTTTTAAAGGTGTCACTAATGGAGACAGGGTCTGAAACAAGATTGACCAACCGATCCTTGATTTGTGATATTGTGCGAGAGCCAGCTTTTCGTTTCAATTGATGTGCCAGAAGTTTACTTGGTTTTTCCCCATCGAGTGGCTCGAGATTGGATCAAGAGACGCTCCGCATTTGATGTTGTTAAAAGATCAAGTTCCATCTGAAGATCTTGTCGCTGTTTCAGCAAATCATGTGACGGGTTAACGGCATTTTGCCTATCAATATTCTGAATTTTTGTTGATATTTCTGATATCTTAGTGCGTAGATTTTTATTAATATTAGCCGAAAAAGAAATAATCTGACCACGAAGATAGGCTTTTAATGTTTCCCATAATAGTGAGGGAGAAATTGTATCACTCTTATTGAACATTAGGAAATCATCAACTGCTGATAAGATGAATTTATTAAATGGCTCACATGATAACAGGAGACTATTAAATCTTCAACGAGGACTAGAACAGGGTTTGTTTATAAAGTTTATATCAATACTTAGAGGAGAATGGTCTGAAATAACAATCGGATAGTATTCAGAGGACGTGACTCTCTGCATTAAAGAGCTGTCAACAAAAAAATTATCTATATGGGAATAAGATTGGTGTACCTGAGAGTAAAAAGAATAGGTCTTTGTTAGTGGATTCCCTGCCCTCCATGGATCTACATATCCATTTTGGGACGTAAAATCCAAAATAGATTTAGACATATTAGACTGTGTAAAAGACCGAGATGAAGAGCGATCTAATGATGGGTTCATTACACAATTCAGGTCCCCAGCAAGAATTAACAAATGAAAGTCCAGATATGGAAGTGTGCTAACTAGATTGTTTATAAAATCTGGATTATCAAAGTTTGGTGCATAAATGTTCACTAATAAAACAGGGGTGTGGAACAGAGAGCCCGCAATTATAAGAAATCTGCCATTTGTATCCTTCATTATTTCTG
>JBBPBX010020910.1:25752-39480 GCA_038048925.1 Garcialebias charrua | reverse complement strand
CATGGGAGTAAATGACCAACTAATGCCAAAGAATGTTTGTTTATAATAAATGTGGACCTTAAAATATACACGTGTACTGGTGGCTAACTGGTTAAAACATTGCACTGTTATCGAGATTTCGTGGGTTCGATTCCCACAAGGTATGCCTATTTTTTTTTCCTTCCTTCTTTAGATTATTTATTCATTCCAGATTAAAAAGACTTTATGCTTCATTTCTTGTTGTATTGTAAATAGTTTTCTTGTGTTTTTTAAATCTGGAATGAATTAAAAGGAGAGAAAAAAAACGTTGTCCCATGTGGGACTCGAACCCATAAGGTTCGGCACTGCGACGCAACGCTTTACTGATTGAGCTATCTGACAGCTATGACTGTGACAGGAGGAGGTCAATCTAAAGTCTGCGTTACCGAAGTCTGCGTTACCGAGACAAATTAAACTTAAATTAATTCATAATTTAAGTTGGTTTTAGTTTGAGATCTTCATATTAATATTGTAGTGTTAGAAAACGGCATTGATAACAAATTGATTTTAATTTAAATACTTTAATCCGTTAGTCATTATTACATTTAAAAATATAATTCGACTTCAAACAGAACCTATTGTCAAGACCAATTGTGGTGCGTGACTTTTTTAAACTCTAAATATTTTCTAAATAACGAAATATGAAGTTATTAGTGGAGAAATTCCGTCTGGATGACAGCAGACTGACGCTCCTAAAATATACGACAGGTCCGGACCACTCGTAAATTTTGTTCGTATCTGAAAAAAATCGTAGGATACGAAAACATTGTTGAATGCCACAAATGATCCTAAATCACTCGTACGCACAGTTTAAGAACAAATCTGTGCGTACGAACGGTTCGTGCGTGAGGGCCAATGTTCCAAGATTATTCAACCCAAAAAAATTATATATTTTCAGAATGAAACGCAAGTTTTACTCCTGGGAAGAATGCATGAACCTCCGAGAAGTCAAGGTGAGTTCAAAACACGAACTGCTTCCACACATTTTTATAGCAGAGCAGAGGATATGGGGAAAATCTCAAACTAAACATCTGTATTTTATCATGTTAGTATGTTAATACCGATCCAAAGCTGTCTTTCCTTTTCTTCATACCAGTTTAATACGTTACCGTCCAAATTAGCTCTCCGCAGCTCTCGGAGCAGAAGGTGATTTTCTTGCGTGCTGCAGATTTTGAACGCCTGACCCTTTTTTTTTCGCCAGACCTCAGAGCAACGCTTACAGCTCCACTCCAGCAGCAGCTTCTGCCTCTTTACTAAAATGTAGCATGGTTAGAGAAACATCCCCCCCAGTGCATGGGAAAATTATGCATTTCTCCATTCTGTTATTGAATTACTAAATTTCAGCAGAAATCCCACTTTCCCTTGAATTACACAGCCCATGTTTTAATTGGAAAGTAATTAATAATGCTGCTGAATGACCCGTTTGCACTGTCCAGCATGGTCAGATTTATCAGTTGTGGTTCTTACATGTTTACAGGTTGCTGACATGAACCTTTTTATTCTTTCAGTCACTAAAGAAACTCAACCACGCAAACGTGATCAAACTCAAGGAGGTAATCCGAGAAAACGATCACTTGTACTTCATATTCGAGTACATGAAGGAAAATTTGTATCAGCTAATGAAAGATAGGTGAGTTTTTTTCTTCTTCTTCTTGTTTTCTCTTTTTAATGTTCATTTAAATACCGTACATATAAGCGTTTTCTTTCTCACTGCAGGGCACGTTTGCTTCCCGAGTCCGCTGTCAGGAATATTATGTTTCAGATACTTCAGGGACTGGCGTTTATTCACAAACATGGTGTGTGTTGACGAGTGGAGGTGCTAAATCTGATTTAGTAAAAGTGGTATTTTATCCCGAGTCTGATGCATTCTGTCTCTGCTAGGCTTCTTCCACAGGGACATGAAACCGGAGAACCTTCTGTGCATGGGCCCAGAGCTGGTGAAAATTGCTGACTTTGGGCTGGCCCGCGAGATCCGATCTCGACCGCCATACACGGACTACGTCTCAACCAGATGGTGAGTTTCTTTTGTAAACATTAAGCGTGTAGGCTTTGCCTAAATGAGAAGATTTGAAGGTTCCAGTGTTTGTTTTGAACCAGGTACAGAGCTCCAGAGGTGCTGCTCAGGTCCACGTCCTACAGTTCCCCCATAGACCAGTGGGCAGTCGGCTGCATCATGGCTGAGCTTTACACTCTCAGGCCTCTTTTCCCAGGATCCAGTGAAATAGACACCATGTTCAAGATTTGCCAAGTCTTGGGTACACCAAAGAAGGTAATGTTTCGCCAACACAAAGCAGAAATAATCAGATCTCTTCTTTTTTCTCTCCAAAAGATGAACTACTGTATCTTTTGGCCTATAAATCAAAGTTTTTTTGGGTTTTTTTTGCATACCGGTAATTTGCATGCCCTTCAACTTGTGTTTTTTTCCCCATATTCATAAACCAATTTTTGGCCGTTTCCATTCATTCTGACTGAAAATATTGAACACTTTCATTTTCAGCCACTAGATGGCACTTGAGGAGCTTGGTATACCGTTGTGCCATGTAGGTAATTACAATTAATGAAGGAAAATTAGACTCCCACCTTTGTCCAGCTCACCTGGAGCAACTGTCGGATCAGCTTCATATTCGCTGCACCACCCCGGCGAAATGCAGCTTATTTGACCATTAAAGTGCATTTATTAAGTAAAAGTTCAACTGAGACACACCTTTGATATAATCAGAGTCAGAGTCAGAGAGTCTTTATTGTCATTTGCACCGCATGTGGTACATGTGATGAAAACGAGATTATGTACACGGGGTCCCAGTTACATCCAACAACAAATGCAAGAGAAAAACAGTAATAACATCTAGAATTAACTAAGAAAAACATCAACTAGTAATACACTAAGCCTAATATAGTGGGAATAAACAGCAGCACGAACATGAGTTTGTATGAGCAGATGGTCACAGATGGTCACAGATGAACACAGCAACGATGCCGAGCAGACAAAGAATTGTTTTAGGTGCTTATCTTGTTAAATTTTGAAGAAATGCGCAGTGTTCCTCCTTCCTGATTTCCTCCATGTCTGCGAGCTCCCGGAGCACCGAGGCAGCAAATACTTTTGAAATACAGCCGATTTGACCGTTAATGTCCTTTTTATTAAGTAAAAGTTCAAATGAGACGCACGTTTACTATAAAGTCGAGCAAGCAAATAATTGTTTTTAAGTGTTAATCTTGTTAAAGTCCTACTAAAGTCCTCCCGAGCACGCTCCCGCAGCCGCCATTTGGCAGCCAATCGATTTTTGGCACAACACCGTCCCACATTTCTGGGTTGTCACCAGTGATACATAACAAACGCAACGCGTCAGAGGTGATGCATAATAGATGCGATATATATACTGGGAAGCGACGTATTTATGGATTTTTCCACTTTTTTTAGACATATTTGGACTGATGCAACTTACAGGGCAGTGCGACGTGTACGGCGGAAAATATGGTACATCACAGCTAAGATCGGATAATTCTGTGAGACTGCTGGCAAACGATCTTATTCTCATTCAGAGATTAGTACCATACTTTCCGCCCTATAAGTCTCATCAGTCCAATTATGTCCAATAAAGTGGAAAAATCCATAAACGTGTCGCACCGCCGTATACGTCGCATCTATTATGCGTCACCGCTGACGCGTCGCGTATGTTACGCGTCAGTGGTGAGGTGACAATCCGGAAATGTGAGCCGGTGTTTTGCCCAAAATGGATTGGCTGCGAAATGGCCACAGGAGCGTGCACGGTAGGACTTTAACAAGATTAACACTTGAAAACAATTATTTGTTTGCTGAAAATTATAGCAAAGATGTGTCTGAGCTGAACTTTTCCTTAATAAATGCACGTACCGGTCAAATCAGCTGAATAAAAAAAAATAGTTTTGCTACGTCGGTGCTGCGAAGCGTGCACGCGCAGCGAGCGGATACGCTTCATTTCTTTAAAATTTAACAAGATATACACCTTAAAAAATATATATATATATATATGTTTGCTGACATTATAGCAAAAGTGTTTCTGAGCTGAACTTTTCCTTTAAAAATTAACGTAATGTTCAAATCAGCTGGATTTAAATTGTTTCGCTTTGACGGTCTTCCAAAAGTGCGCGCGCTGCGAAAATAAATTATAAATAAATTGAATTTTAGCCCAAACATCTCCTATAGCTAATCAGTTGTAAATGTCCATCCAGTGATTACTTTCTATAAGTTTCATCAAAATCTGTCCTGTGGTTCTTGAGCTATTTTGCTAACAGTCAAACACTCAGGTAACAGTAGTTCAGAGCTCCAGAGAGCAGGAGGCCGTGCTGCGACAGGGTGAGTCCGACCAGATGAGTCTGCTGTCGGACACATGAGCTGGGAACGGTCGTGGACCCTAGTGGCCGAAAGTGATACTGCTCCATTTTTTTCATCAGAATGAATGGAAACGGTCATATCTCAGCCAAAAATTGGTCTAAAAATATGGGAAAAATCCCTAAATATGTTGCTTCGCCGTATAAGTTGCAGGACATGAAAATTAGTTTAAAAAAAAAGACTTAGAGGCCGGAAAATACGGTAAATGTTTGTGAATAGTCAACGATGCAACACAGGCAATAATTGTAAAACATTAGGTTTGAAATTTTGTGTTTGGATCTTATAATGGTCAGTTTCTAAAACAGGATGTGTTGTGAGATTAAAAGACAAACACAGTTTGGACGCACAGGAAGGGTTTGATTGATTGTGTGATTTCTGTGTTGATCTGTGACTTTTGTCATGTGTAGCTGTGTTTTTTGTTTTGTTTAGACCGATTGGCCAGAGGGACACCAGCTGGCCAGTGCCATGAATTTCCGCTGGCCTCAGTGTGTTCCCAATAACCTGATGACGCTGATCCCAAATGCCAGTCCTGAAGCCGTCCGTCTGATGAAAGACCTGCTTCAGTGGGATCCCAAGAAGAGGCCAGCCTCTGCTCAGGTAACATCTGTCCTAATCTCTCGCCGTCCTCACAGCTGAACAAACAATCAAAACTAAAGCTGTATGGGTGTTTTTAGGTTCTCCGGTACTCCTACTTCCACGTGGGCCAGGCTTTGGGCACTCCTCAGCAGATCCTGGAGCAGGGCAGACCTCATCCAGGCCACGTGCATCTGCAGACTCCTTTACAGTCACAACAATCTCTGCAGCAGCAGTCTCTATTGCTGAAGCCGATGCCCCCCTCTCAGCCTCCACCTTCGAACCATCACTGTCCCCCGCCCAGGCCTCTCCAGCAGATCCAGCTCTCCCCTGCACCAGCAGCTGCGCAGGCGTACCAGCGGCACACGGAGCTGGTGCGGGAGCAGCAGCAGCCGAAGCACATCTCGAAGCAGGAACAGGTGGAGGGAATGCCACAGAGCCGTCTACCTTACATCGTGGACAAGAGTCTGCAGAGCAAGGTGAGCACGATGATGGTTTATCCCAGGGGTCTGCAACCTGCGGCTCTCTGGGGCCACACACAGCTCTTTGGTCCTTAGTCTGCGGCTCCTTGAAGCTTTGACCAAACATAATGCAAAATGTAAATTTGTTGGTTTTTATACCCACAGTAAAGAGAAATGACAAGTTTTAGCAGTTTTTCTGCAAATGTTTAAATGAAATTACTAAAACAAGGAGAAACTAATGTCGACTAGCTTTAGCTACCGGTACTTCATTTATCCAACTTCCAGCCTTATGCCTAGTACCCACTGCCCCCTTTGTCGAGCGGCCGAAGCGGCCGGTTTACATTCAAAGTCTATGGAGGAGACGCGTGGAGTCACGGCGAACAAGGAAGCGGCGCGATTCGAGTGATCGAAACGGCGCGGCGGCAGCCTTCACGGGCACGCGCGCGTCCGCCGTCGAGCCGCCGACGTCCCAAATGTTGATCTCTGGCGGCTCGACGCATCCGGCAAACAGTCGGGAGAGCCTCGCTATCTGATTACACAACCACAACGGGACTTTTGTTGGACTTTTTAAACTTACCGGATCGACCCTCCATGAATTGGAACCAAACTCCGGTAATAAACGTGGCATTTTTGCAGTTGCTGCTGACAGGCTGCTGTTCTCTCCAGTGTAGATCACCCCAAACATAAAAAAAAACGTTTTATCTCATCAAAGACCGTCGGAAGTGCAGTCAACACAACAACTGAACCCGGAAAACAAGCTAGAGACCCCTCCCTCTGCTGCCCCCTAGTGTACGTCATCAGACGGTCTTCAGTGGCCAGTGGGACCGTGACCAGCGGCCAAAAGGGGGCGGCAGGCGCGTTTCGAGTTGTGCAGTGGGGACCAGGCATTACAGTGGATCTTTCTCTGAAATCCATCAGAAACTCTTTGGGACGGAGGGAGGGATCTAATTAAAGTTAAATTAAATATAAAATTTGAATTAACATTTTAATGTCACATTTACATAGCCAACAAAATGGCCTAATATTTAGACACACTTTAAATGTATGCTTTTATTACTTTAAAGTGGCATACATAATTATTTTTATTTTTCTAAAATTAAAAGGAAAACTCATAAACCTGCGGAGTTCAGGGTTACATTTTTATTCTTTTTGTAAACTTGATATGTAATATACAGTATATATATATATATATATATATATATAAATATATATATATAAATATATATAAATATATATATATATAAATATATATAAATATATATATANTACTTTTACTTAAGTACAGTGTTTGAGTACTTTCTCCACCTCTGCTAACTGATCCAGCAAAAGTTTTACATAAATAACATTAAAGGCTTGCTTCCTTTGGTCCAATACTGGTACTAGCACAATATTTACTGTTAGTGAATTGTACATGCAACCGTCTGCATAGAGTATGCAATTCACTATTTAAAGCAAGATTAAAAACTACACATAAAAATGCACTAAAAGCCATATATTAATCTCTATTTTTATTGCACAAATTCAAAACAAAAAATTCTCTAAACATTCTTGAAAGATAAAAGACACTTAAATATACATTTGTAAATTGTAACTATATAACATTTACAAAAATCTACCTTACATCGTGTATAACTTTACATTCAAATTAGATTAAAATATATTGTCATCATCACCTCAAATTAGTGAAAACAGCAGATCTATGAACAAGGTAGGAACAAACTTCTGGAAACCCAACATTTTCATGCCTCAAATATATCATTTAACAGTATCTGCCTCTTGTTCCTCACACAGAGCCCAGCGCCGAGCCTTCTCGCTTTGACTGCACCAGCAGCGTCAAATGAGCTAGGAACATACCATTTCATGCAGATACAGGGGGGTGTTGTTAAATATGTTGATGTTTGCTTTTTGGTCTGGGAGATAAGTTTTACTGTTAAAACAAGTAAAAACAAAGCTACTACCATTAATGTATTATTATCAGGGGCCCACCGCACCATGAAAAAATAAAAATAAATAAAAAGCCCAATCTCGGGCCCCTTTCAGTCAAGGGCCCCTGGAATTGTACCAACTTTTACCCCCCATACGGCGCCCCTGAGCCCAGTTAGCACAACACGTAGCTCCAGGTCCAGCTCCGACTCCCAGCCCCAGGCGTCGGTCCCCCGGCTCACGGCGGTCCGTCCAGCTCGAAACTCCAGGCCGCGGTCCTCCGGTTCTCCCACGACTCTCCAGGCGGCGTTCACGCTCGGCCCACTCGCGGTGCCTGGCCCCGGCTCTCTCACGGCTCCCAGCCCAGCTCGAACTCCAGGCCGCGGTCCTCCGGCTCTCCTACGGCGCTTCAGGCGGCGTACACGGCGCTCGGCTCACTCGTGGTGCCCGGCCCAGCTTAAAGTTCCAGGCGGCGTATACGACACTTGGCCCACCACCGCGCTACCACTGTAGCGTGTTTTGTTGTGTTCTTTCACTGCAACAAAGCACCCCCAGCGTGCCGGCCCGCTTTTCTTCGTAATAATCAGCGTATTCTCCGGTTTATTTGTTCACAAAGCCTGCAACTGCAGCACCCGGATACGGTGACCTAGCTCGGTTAGCTTTGTTTAGCCCGGTTTGTAGCTACGCTAGGCTAACTCTCGGCAAAAACTCACGGACACGCTTGGCTTGTAGATTCATGATTCTGGATCGCAAGTTCCAGTCCAATTTCTGCAGCTTTTTCAACGCTCTTCTCTGCACATCCAGCGCAAAAAAGCTCTCCAAATACTCCTTTTGGAGGTAATACTGGCAGGAGCCCGACTAAAGACGTCCACTCTGCTCAGCGCCATGCTAAAGATATGAAGGATGTAAAATGAGCTCAATTCATTTCTCATGAGAAGAAAAAAAAAACGGCAGAAGGCTAAATATTTCAAAAAGCTAAAGTTGCACCAATACCAAAAGCCATAGCAGGATTATCCTGAAAAAGCTGAATATTTTTGATAAACGATTTGTTGAAAAATCTTGAAAACTGCTGGATGAGAATTGCGCCAAAAAACGTTTGGAAGAAAAATGGATCACAATAGTGTGGATGCTTCATAAACATTCACTTAACTAAAGCTTTCCTTTAATATGACATTAGGTTTCTTTTGCTTCATGTTTGCAAAAATAGTTTTGAAAATGATAAGTGATGGGAGGCTATGTGCAGTAGGCTATTTCTACTTCACTCAAAGTTATAACAAACCCATAAATATGTGATTTATTTTCATGTATTTATTTAATTAACACCTTTCTGTTTGGCTAAAATGTATCTGTATGTTCTTTTTATCCAGTAAAACAATGACGCTTTCATCGGTCGTCTTCTGGGCAACGGCCGCTTTGGCGGGCCTACAGTTATCTGCTTCATCTTCTGACAGCATCGTAGACCGTTCATCCATGAACCTTTCGTCTGTCCCAACAGACCTGCCACAAACAGCCGAATATCTCGACCTTTCATGCAACCACATACACCAGCTCCACAAAGGAGACTTTAGAAACGTCACCCTCCTAAGTGTCTTAAATGTGTCGTGGAACGGTTTGGAGCTGATCGATGCAGAGACGTTTGTGGACACGCCACATTTGAAAGATCTGGATCTGTCACACAATACGCTGAAGAACCTGTCAGGTCAACTGTACCTGCTACATACAGGAAACCTTGTGGTGCTAAACCTAGCCTGGAACAAGTTTCTGAACATGACGCTGGGTATGGAGTTCACTTTTCTGGTAAAACGGAAGAATCTGACACTTGGAGCAAAAAGCATCCTTGTAGGTGATTTTAAGAACGTTGTCAGGGTAAAACTACAAAGCTTGACCCTTTCCTTGGAGGAGGAACATTATTATGAAGCAGGCAGCCTGATGGACGTCCATGCTCAAAGCCTTAATATCCACTTCAATAAAGGAAAAATAATTCACAATGATCTGATTGCTGATGCTTTGTCTCTCTTTGTTGATGTAGAGATTACAAATCTGACAGGAGGCTACAAAAATTTAACAAAGCAGCTTGCTGAGGTTGCAGAAATCCACACGACTCGCCTTTCTCTCAACAACATACAGATTATTTGGAAAGACTTGACTGAATGTGTCAATGCCGCTCTGCGTACATCTATTTCCCATATGAGCACCGATGAGTCCGCTATTACAGAACCACCCATTTTTGACACCAAAGTGACCGAGACATCTACCATGAAGTCTTTCACTCTCCGGCAGGGGGTGGTAAAGTCTTTCTTCTTTGCTCAGGAAGCCTTGTACAATTTTTTTATCAACATGCCAGTAAAGCACCTAACAGTAGTAGAGACTTCAATCATACACATGACTTGCCCAAAGAAACAGAGTCCTATCCTCGAGCTTGATTTCTCCTACTGTGCTCTGTACGATTCCATTTTTTCCAGACTGGAAGGTCAGAAAACTGTTGAATGTGAGACTCTGAGCAACCTAACAAAGTTGTCTCTCCTAAGTAACAATCTGAAGAACCTTCAGTTACTGAGTAAGCGTCTAAAATACATGGTTTCACTGCAACAGCTGGACCTTAGTGTCAACTCTCTGCTTTACGATGGTTTGTCTGAGTGTTTGTGGCCACCAAATATCAGGGTTATGAACATTTCCTCTGGAGGCTTGACAGACTCCATCTTTAATTGTCTACCAAATGGTGTAGAAATACTGGACCTGCAGAACAACCAGATTTCTGTGGTGCCACCAATCCTCTATAAACTCAAAAACCTTGTATCCTTGAATCTAAATGCTAATAGGCTACGAGATCTGCCATCATGCGATACCTTTCCCGTGCTGACAGAGATTCTTCTGAAGTCAAACTCCCTCCATGCCCCCTCACGTAGTAAGTTGGAAAGCTGCTCCAGTCTAAAAACCCTGGATGCTAGTCACAACCCGTTCGCCTGTACTTGCGGTCTGAGGGATTTCATTAGCTTTAGCATTGAGGCTGAAAATAAAAGTGGTCACAAGGGTATTAAACTGTTGAGTTGGCCACATGGCTACTACTGCTTCTATCCAGAGACACTTAGAGGCTCCATGTTGAAAGGCTTCTGGATCTCTGAGGTCTCCTGCAACACTAGCCTCCTAGCGGTCACCATCTTGGTCCCTGCAGTGGTGTTGATCATCACAGTTTTCTTTCTGTGCCAACATCTTGATGTTCCCTGGTACATGGGCATGATCAGTGGACCAGAGCCAAACATAGAGCAAGAATGCGACAAGTTCAACCAGAAGATCTGATGAGTGTCGAGTATCATGCTTTTGTGTCCTACAGCCAGCATGATGGAGACTGGGTGAAGAACTGCCTCATTCCCAACCTTGAAGGTCCTGCAGGAGGGCTCAGAATCTGCCACCATGAGAAAAACTTTGTACCAGGAAAATCAATCGTTGAGAACATCATCAACTGTGTGGAGAAAAGTCGCTGCTCTGTATTTGTGCTCTCCGCTCATTTCATTAAGAGTGAATGGTGCCATTATGAGCTGTACTTTGCCAGCCACCAACGACTCTCCCTCGACTCGGACAACATTGTACTAGTGTTGCTTGAGCCTCTGCCCCAATACCTGATCCCATCCAAGTACTACCAGCTCAAGGCCATGATGAAACGCCACACTTATCTGGAATGGCCTCAAGACAGAGCCAAACACAGGCTGTTCTGGGCTAACCTCAGAGCTGCCCTACAGGCTGACCTGCCAAATGAACAAGTCTCAGAGTTATCTGAGTGACTGACTTCCACATGAAAGGATATGTGAAATGGACAGCATTTTGTAAAAGGAAACCAGAAACTTAAACATTGTGGTGACAAATCAGAATGTGTAGATTTCTTTTTCTACTCTTTACCTTATTGTATCAAGATACAGTGACTAATTGGGGACTAAGGCAGCCACCTATTATTATCCACCTGATAAGGGGTTCTTAACTTTATATCTTACTCTTCCATCAACTATAATGCAGCCTGAACCGCAATGTGTACCCCCCACAAATTTTATATCAAAATGACCGCTCGGTGCCCTGATGTATGCTATTACTTTTAATGGCGTTTCAAGTTATCATAGTGATGTAATTTGCAAAGATGCAATTTTTATTAGTAATTTTTCGGAGACTTCAATTCAAATATCCAAGATGGTCACCTGAGCTAAAAAAGAAAAATACTGTAAATCAGCCATTTCCCCCCGTCATTGCACATCTCGTGGTGCCTCTGAGCAAGAAACCTTATCCCCAGTTGCTCCCCGGGTGCTTTCAATAGCTGCCCACTGCTCCACCTGGTGGTAGATGGGTTAAATGCAGAGAGCCAATTTTGCCAATGTATACGAACATACACTGATGACAATACATACACATTATTATATATTAAGCTGGAATTTGGTGTGGTAGTAGCTGAGAGCAATGTCCAATAAATAATTAATTTAGAAAAATATAAGATAGCCACCAAAGCTAAATTTAAATGGCTTTAACTCAGCTAATTTTATATATTAAGCTGAAATTTGGAGTGGTTATAGCAGAGCCAGTGTTTCCCCTACTAGTTTACAAGCAGGGAGCCCTGGCCCCTCAACAGAACCCAGTGCCCCGTCTACCGAACTTCATGCACCCCCCTCCCGCCAACCACCTGTCGACACTGACCTAATGCTAAGCTAGCGGCTTTCAATACAGGTGCACTAGCTAAAAAGCTTGGCAGCCTCTTCCCCTCATGAACCATTATGCTGAACCCCCGACCCCCACAAAAAAAACTGTAGGTGCAAACAGTGTGTGGCTGTGTCTCTGCCCCCCCCAACACACACACACACACACGCCCCCGCTCTAAAACTGTCAGCGTAAACAGCACGCCGCAAGTTATCTATAAGCAAACACTGCACCCAAATTCAAAAATCCCAAGATGGCCACCATAGCTTAAAAGAGAAAATGATTTTCCTTGATGTCTTGCCATTGAGCTAAAATTTGGTACGGTTAGCAGACCCCAATTAAAAAATGGCCGCCACGTGGCAGTCCCCGTCAAAGTTTCTCCAGGAACTTTTTAGTTTCTAATCCTATTCTAATCATTCAAATTAAAGTAAAACATTTGTTTTTAATTTAAAAAAACTTAACCAGAGTATTAAAATTTGATAGCCTAACTCCTGAACAACATAAATTGTTCAGGTCAGGCTCATTACTCTAAGTTAGCACCTCAGCTTTGTTCAGTGAAGAAATAAACACAAAGTGTTCTGTAAAAAATCTGAGGCACCATGTGTCACCAAACGTCAAAATAAAAAAGTCTAACCAACAACAGTGGTCCTGAGCAACACTGCTATCTTCAAGCCTAAAGGTCTGATGGTTTCCTTTTTGGCTCCACAAATCTTTATATTTATTGAGTTATAAACATCACGTATCATTGTTAACAACTGTGTTGGTTCAAAACAGAGAGATCCCTAAATGTACAGTAAATGCAACATAAAACATATCAACTGAGTTTTTGCAAAAATAATTTGAAAGAGAAGATTTGTACATGTTATAATGTACTCAATGTAAATATATGCTATTTTACAGTTGGACTGAATTGACTGTACAGTATTTGAGTCAGGACTTCTTTTGATCTAAATCTGAATTAATGATTTGATTATTATTATTTGTATATTGCTCTGAAATGACTTTTCATTTTGAGCTACACAAATTACGTGAATTAAATAAATGGAATCAAATTCAAACAGACTGTATTATTTCTGGATACATTTGGTTCACTCATAAACAAACTTGAATGCTGTAAGTAAAAATGAGGGCAGCATGATTGTAAAAAAAAATTACATCCCAGAAACTGAACCCACCGATTCAGCTGTTTTATTCACACAAGTCATGTCCAACACGTTTTTTTTACGAGAGCAGAGCTTTAAGTATCATTAACAAACACACAAACAGAAGACTTATCATGACCATACTAAAATATAATTGTATTAGAAATTTGAAAAACTAATTAAAATTACAGTGATTCACAGAAAACAACAAAACAGATTAACATTTTTGATCACTTTGACAAGATTTTTTTTTTTTTTACAAGATTCCACTTGCCATTGTATATCCTCCTTCCTGTTCCTCTCAAATCCAGCTGGTCGAAGCAGATGACCATTTGTCCTGAGTCTGGTTCTGCTAAAGGTTTCTTCCTCATGAGGGAGTTTTTCCTTTCCACTGTCGCCTTCGTGCTTGTTCAAGATGAGAGTCTTCAATAAACTCAAGGCAGTCTGCTCCTCAGATAAATAGTGTCAACACCCCCACACACATATATACAGTATATATATATATATATATATATATATATACAGTATATATATACATATATATATACATATATATATACATATACTG
>JBBPBX010020910.1:0-25543 GCA_038048925.1 Garcialebias charrua | reverse complement strand
TATATATATATATATATATATATACTATATATATATATATACATACAGTATATATATACAGTGTATATTAATGTTTCTGTTCAGTGCCCTGAGATGTTTTCTGTTGTGACTTGGCGCTATATAAATAAAATTAATTGAATTGAAATTTCCCCCTTTGTCAAGGAATCCCCTTTTTTCTTCTAAAAGAAAATCTGTTTGTTAAATAAAAGGGAAGTGAAATGAGGATTTAAACACACATAAATCCTGTTCTGGTAATGTGTTTCATTTCAGCACATTTTCTCCCAACTTTGCAACAAAGTGCAGCAGATTAACAAAAGAGGAGCAGATCCTTGTGCTTCCAGGGCTGGACTGGGACAAAAAATCGGCCCGGGCATTTTGAGCAGAGTGGCCCACAGTGATGGCATAGTTACATTGAAAAAGTAACTTAGTTAAGTTACTGATTAGTCCTTGGGAAAAGTAACTTAGTTAAGTTACTGATTACTTGATTTGGAAAGTAACTAAGTTAGATTACTAAGTTACTTTATTAGTTACTTTCAGCAGCTGCTAACAAGAACCCTCTGTCACAATACATAAAAAATTTAAATGTTTTAATAAAATAATTACCAATTAAAAATATTCAAAAAACATAATGGTCTTTCTTGACTTTATTAAACATAAATACTTTTGATAAAAAATAAGGTATTTCTTGATTTCAATATCATAAATGAAGGTTGAATGAATAAAGAAATACTTGCTTTATATAAAAAATAGTGTCTTTACTTCACTAAACAAATAATATGTTTACAAAAAAGACTTATAAAATGATTATTTTGAAAATGTTTCAAGTGAACAATACGTTTGTATAGGCCAACTCTTTCAGGGATGAAGATGTTCACATCCTTGATAGAGAGGAACGATGGTTTGAGAGAGGAGTAAAGGAGGTCATCTTTGTGAAAAGAAACCGTCCATCATTAAACAGAGGTGGAGGCCTCCGGGTTCAACTGTCCCCCTCTTACAATGCTGTTGTTGCTAGTATCACTCAGCCCTCTGTGAATAGCAAACAACCATCAGGGTGCTAATGATCCATTGTTAGGCTGATGGTCCTCCTTGCTCATGTGAGCAGCTGGTTTCAGCTGTCATCAACAAACTGGTTGATCCACTGTGAGTCAAGTCAAGTCTATTTTATTTATATAGCACAGTTAAAACAGATAAACTGTTATCAAGGTGCTTCACACACACAACACAAAAGAGGTTTAAAAATGTACAGAACAGTATCACACACCAATGGTAAAAATTATGATATTAACAGCGGTAAAAGTATAATAAAAATGTATAAGAACAATATTAAAATGAAAACACAGTAAAAAAAAATATATACACTACGTCAGCTCACACAGTTTGAAATAATAGAGAAAAGATGATTTTTTTTAGCAGGAATTTGAACATGTGAACGGAGGAGGCCTGTCTAATGTTGGGGGGCAGGTTGTTCCACAGTTTCCACAGTGAGAGGGTGATATTTACAAGACTGATGCCTGGTACCCACTGCACAACTCGAAACGCGCCTGCCGCCCCCTTTTGGCCGCTGGTCACGGTCCCACTGGCCACTGAAGACCGTCTGATGACGTACACTAGGGGGTAGCAGAGGGAGGGGTCTCTGGCTTGTTTTCCGGGTTCAGTTGTTGTGTTAACTGCACCTCCGACGGTCTTTGATGAGATAAAACGTTTTTTTTTTTATGTTTGGGGTGATCTACACTGGAGAGTACAGCAGCCTGTCAGCAGCAACTGTAAAAATGCCACGTTTATTACCGGAGTTTGGTTCCAATTCATAGAGGCTCGATCCGGTGAGTTTAAAAAGTCCAAAAAGAGTCCCGTTGTGGTTGTGTAATCAGATAGCAGAGGCTCTCTCGACTGTTTGCTGGACGCGTCGAGCCACCAGAGATCAAATTTTATGGCGTTGGCAGTTCGCCGCCGACGCGCGCGTGCGTGTGCAGGCTGCCCCCGCGCCGCTTCGATCAGTTGAATCGCGCCGCTTCCCGGCTCGCCGTGACTCCACGCGTCTCCTCAATAGACTTTGAATGTAAACCGGCCGCTTCAGCCGCCCGAAACCGGGGGCAGTGGGTACCAGGCATGAGCTGAATACAACACCTCAGACTGAGGAAGTCTTTCCCACTAAACAGTAGACGTCCATGGGACGTCGAGGTGACGTCTATATAGAGCCCGTTGGTCGAAGACCAATTCTAGACGTCGCCCCGACGTGCAAACAAGGTCTATTTTTGACGTCTAAATATGACCGCATTTGTACGTCGTATGAACGTCAGTTTTGGAGGTGATCTGGACCATGTTCACAGAGTTAAACTTTTAGGACTATAAAAGTGCTAGCCTGGTTAGAACCAGACCCTTGTACTTCACTTCGCTTTGTACTAGGGTCTGGGACCTGTCCCATAGACAGCGATTTCTCTGGTAGATTTTTGAATGGACCAATCAGAGAATGGAAGGCGGAGTTTTGTTAGTTTAGACTGGCGAGGTCCAGGCTATAAGATAAATAGCTCAGAAACCACTCGGTGGATATTTTTACTGCTACCAGTGTGTAATTATATAGCTCTAATTTACTGACTGTTGGCCTAAATGAAACATTTGAGATAAAATTCGATTTTTTTATCATTTATTTTCGTAGCGCACCCGAGGCTGTTTGGAAAATGTCAAACCGAAACTATTTAAATCCAGCAGATTTGACCATTTCGTGAATTGATTTAGGAACTGTTAAGCTCAGGAACACTTCTGATATAACGTCAGTATGAAATATATTTTTTATCAGCAGAGAAATAATAGTTTTTTACCTTGTTTTGATGAAAATTCCTTCGTGGCGGCAGCCATTTTGAATGACGACGTCAGTCGACGTCGTTCAAAACTCCGCCTTCTGTTCTCTGATTGCTCAGGAACACTCTGATATAACGTCAGCTAAGAAATATATTTTTCTCAGCAAAGAAATAATAGTTTTTTACCTTGTTTTGATGAAAATTCCTTCGTGGCGGCAGCCATTTTGAATGACGACGTCAGTCGACGTCGTTCAAAACTCCGCCTTCTGCTCTCTGATTGGTCCGGTCAAAAATCTACCGGAGATATCCTTGTCTATGGGAGAAATGCCAGACCCAGTACAAAGCGAAGTGAAGTACAAGGGTCTGGTTTTAACCAGGCTATAAAAGTGCAGTTAGACAATTGATTTAATAAGAGTGTTGTTTTTTAATAACATTTTAATGCATTTCCTCAATTTTTTTTTCTTTTTTTACAAATTAGACTTGTCCGTCGTTTGAGAGTCCAATTCTAGACGTCGCCCCGACGTGCAAACAAGGTCTAATTAGGACGTCTAACTATGACCGCATTTGTACGTCGGATGAACGTCAGTTTTGGACATTATCTGGACCTGGTTCACAGAGTTAAACTTTTAGGACTATAAATTTGCATTTAGACAATTGATTTATTAAGATTGTTGTTTTTTACAAACATTTTAATGCATTTCCTCAAATTTTTTTCTTTTTTTACAAATTAGACTTGTCCGTCGTTTGAGAGTCCAATTCTAGACGTCGCTCCGACGTGCAAACAAGGTCTAATTAGGACGTCTAACTATGACCGCATTTGTACGTCGGATGAACGTCAGTTTTGGACGTTATCTGGACCTGGTTCACAGAGTTAAACTTTTAGGACCATAAATTTGCAGTTAGACAATTGATTTATTAAGATTGTTGTTTTTTAATAACATTTTAATGCATTTCCTCAATTCTTTTTTTCTTTTTTACAAATGTATATTATTTATTTGAAGAATATAATTATTGTTGTTGTTTGTTGTTGTTATTCATTCATTCAACCTTTAGGCAGGTTATATCTCATTCGATCGACTCATTTACAAGAAACCTCATTTATTCCACGACGTCGCGGTCACACATTCATTTCAGTAGGTGGCAGTACTTGTGTTTTTTGCTTTCTTCCATTAAAAAACAAGAAGAAGAACTTCGGAACTCGAGCGTTATGATTGGATTGGCGGAGGTATCACGTGATCATTCCAACCAGTCAACGCCTCTCTTGTTGAACCGCCCTGGCTTGAATCTCAACCGTTGTTGTTTACAGTATATTCTGTCTGTGCTGCGGTGATCACGGAGCTCAACTGTGTTCTGTTCTGTTCATTTGTCACGGAACTCCTGCCCTAAACTTGCTGCAATCCATTCAGAAGTTGAAGGTAATTGGTTCTGTTTTATAGCTTTGTTCTCTTGAATTCTGTGGTCACGACGTACATGTAGCTAACAGCTAAGCTACATTGTGCTAACGTAAGCTAACTTGTGTCTACGACTGCGGCAGACGATGTAAAGGAAAATCGAACAGTACAGTTTAGAAAATAAATTCTATCCAAGTAAGCCGTATGCTACGAGTTTTGTTTGTTTCTTTGTTTTGCTTTGAGATCGAGGCCTGCACGCGTCTCCATTAACACGCATGTGCTGAGCGGCCAGCGTTGTACAGCTTTGGGCAGCATTTTTGGAAAACTGTATTCACTACAGTGCTTACTTCCTCCGCGTGTTACAACGCCATCGCGTTCCTGAATGACTAGGTAATATGCCGTGTCTTTTTTTTCTTCCTTTTGTGTGTGTACACTGGGCGGGGGTCAGCTGGAAGGTGAAACGTTTCAGCATTAAAAAATAGAAGGAAAAAAACTGTCCAGATGACCTGAATTCAGACCAAAGCTTTTCAGTTACAAATGAATGAGTAAATATGAAATAAAAAAAAGCTTTAAAATGTCTCCTTCTATCTAATTTTACTTTGACTAGGCAAAATTAGATGAGTACTGTACTGTACTGTAAACTACATTCTGACTAATATCTCTGTCGCTCCAGTTGTGTTTATAAACAACTGTGTTTTTTTCTTTATATATATATATATAAATAAATTTGTAGAGCGTTGGTCCTAGAGGACATTTCACAGGTAATGCACCTTTTTGCTTCATCTTAATTATTTTGCATCGCTGAATAATCTTTTGTTTTTGTCCTCAGCAAGTGCAGCGCCTCAACCCAAGGACCTGTCAACGCCCAGTGAGTACCGGTATACATTACACTTTAAACCATTGTTTATTTTATCAGGCCTTGCAAAATAAAATTTATTTTATTATTTTTTTCATGGAAAACCGATGCCACTTCCAGATCAGAAATTGGAAGATGGGCATTCCCATTGCCTCAGGATGGTAAGTATTGAACAGTTAGCAGTGAGACACTTGGAAAAAAATGATCAACCACAGCCACCTTGCTGTTGGAGAGATTGTAATCAAGACATGTGTGTTTTTGTTTTATTTTTCCCCCCAGTGTTTCAGCGTATTCAACTTCTTCATTGACCTCGGCGATCGCCTAGCCCTACATCCCTCTCCCACCCTGTGCCAAAAAGGATAGAGACCATGGAGGATTTTGTGAGAGAGGAGCACCTCGTGACTCCAAATTTGCTACCCTGGTAGGTTTTACAAGTCTGGAGGAAAGCCGAGCATAACGCAGTACCGTACAACCAAACACTTGGAAGTGTCAGTGAACTATATCATGGATTTATTCCAACAGGTTCTGCAAATTTCCAGAATTGGAGGAAAGCACACCAAGGACTTTGTCTACAAATTTCTTGATAGGTATGTATCAACACACGCTCACCCACCCACTAACCATCTGAACTAAATATTTTACTTGCAAGTTCAGTATTTAGTTTTGTAAACTAAATATTTAGCTATCAAATTAAATATTTAATTTAGAACGACGTGTATTAATAACATGGTTAAAATATGACTGGAAAAAAATGATCAACCAGCCACCTTGCTGTTGGAGAGATAACATTGTAATCAAGAAATGTGTGTTTTTGTTTTATTTTTCCCCCCAGTGTTTCAGCGTATTCAACTTCTTTGACCTCGGCGATCGCCTACACCGTATACATCCCACCTCTTCAGCTGTGCCAAAAAGGATAGAGACCATGGAGGATTTTGTGAGAGAGGAGCACCTCGTGACTCCAAATTTGCTACCCTGGTAGGTTTTACAAGTCTGGAGGAAAGCCGAGCATAACGCAGTACCGTACAACCAAACACTTGGAAGTGTCAGTGAACTATATCATGGATTTATTCCAACAGGTTCTGCAAATTTCCAGAATTGGAGGAAAGCACACCAAGGACTTTGTCTACAAATTTCTTGATAGGTATGTATCAACACACGCTCACCCACCCACTAACCATCTGAACTAAATATTTTACTTGCAAGTTCAGTATTTAGTTTTGTAAACTAAATATTTAGCTATCAAATTAAATATTTAATTTAGAACGACGTGTATTAATAACATGGTTAAAATTTGACTGGAAAAAAATGTTTTCTCTAAACTAAAATATTGCTGTTGATTTTTGTAACTTTGCTAATGGCACCTCATAGATATGAAAATGTTTGGCAACTCGAGTGCGTTTTGCAGCAATTTTTTAACTGATGTGCTGATGTGGAGTCAGTTCCCACCTGCCTGAAGACTGCCACCATCATCCCAGTCCCAAAAAGCTCCACAGTGACTGGTCTGAATGACTATAGACCGGTGGCTCTCACCCCGATAGTCGCTAAATGTTTTGAGAAACTGGTCATGTCCCACATCAAGACAACCGTCAACATCAGCGAGGACCCTCATCAATATGCATACCGTGAGAACCGATCAACAGAGGACGCCATCTCCTCTGTGGTCCACACTGCTCTCACCCACCTGGATCAGAAGGACTCATACGTGCGTCTGCTCTTTGTGGACTTCACATCTGCTTTCAACACCATGATCCCCCAAACTCTGATAGACAAACTATCCACACTTGGACTAAGCCCCTCCATCTGTAACTGGGTACTAGACTTCTTAACAAACAGACCACAGTCCGTGAAGATCCACAACTTCTCCTCCTCCACCATCACCCTCAGCACTGGCTCTCCTCAAGGATGTGTGCTGAGCCCTCTTCTGTTCACTCTGCTCACATATGATTGTACAGCCACACATCCAGGCTGTCATATTGTTAAGTTTGCAGATGATACAGCTGTGGTGGGATGCATCACAGATAATGATGAATCCAGCTACAGACAGGAGGTGGAACATCTGGAGAGCTGGTGCAAAGAGAACAACCTTCACATGAATGTGAAGAAGACGAAGGAGATGATTGTGGACTTCAGAAGGAACAAACACACCCACACCCCACTGTATATAGGTGGATCTGCGGTGGAGGTGGTCTCCAGCTACAAGTACCTGGGTGTACACTTGAATGATAACCTCAGCTGGAGCAACAACACCACCAGCCTGATCAAGAAAGGACATCAAAGACTCTACTTCCTCAGACGGCTGAGACGAGCTGGTCTGAGAAGCTCAGTCCTCACCTCGTTCTACAGGTGTGCAGTGGAGAGCGTCCTGTGCTCCAGCATCAACGTGTGGCATGGAGGCTGCACAGTTGCAGAGAGGAAAGCTCTACAGAGAGTGGTGAAGGCTGCACAGAAGTCTGTGGGAGTCAGTCTCCCCACCATCACAGACATTTACACCTCCAGATGCAGAAAAAGAGCCACCTGCATCATGAAAGACCTCACTCACCCAGCACACTCACTCTTTGCACCACTCCCCTCGGGACGGAGGTTGAGGAGCATCAAATGTAGAACCACTAGACTGAGGAACAGCTTCTACCCTGAGGCTGTCAGACTCATGAATAAATAAATAATAAGAATAAACACTGCAAAATGTCACATCATGTTGATACTGATCTGTTTCTTGTTGCTGCGTTCATCTGTGACCATCTGCTCATAATGACTCATGTTCGTGCTGCTGTTTATAATGATGTTTTTCTACTACATTAGGGCTTAGTGTATTACTAGCTGATGTCTCTCTTAGTTAATCCTAGATGTTATTATTGTTTTTCTCTTGCATTTGTTGTTGGATGTAACTGGGACCCTGTGTACATAATCTCGTTTTCAACACATGTACTACATGCGGTGCAAATGACAATAAATTCTCTCTGACTCTGACTCAAATTTGGCAGCACGATGTCTCAGTGGTTAGCACTATTGTCTCACATCAAGAAGGTCCTGGGTTCAATCCCCGGTTGGACCTGGAGTGTTTCTGTGGAGTTTGCATGTTCTTCTCGTGCTTGCGTGGGTTTTATCCGAGTACTCCGGTTTCCTGCAACAGATCCAAAACATGCATGTTCTGCCTTCAGGTCCAGGCCTCCCTTGAAAAAAAGATCTGTGATCTCTATGGGATTTGCCTGCTTAAATAAAGGTTAATAAATAAAAATGTGTGTTAGTGTGTTAACTAGTGTTCTAAGTGATTGGCAAAAACTCAAAGCCACCTATCAACATTTGCTGGGATGGATGTTTTTATTTATTTATTTATTAATCAGGGAGATCCCAGCAAGACACTGTGCATTTTCCAGGTTGCCCTTGCATATTGCTAATTACTTTTTGTTTTTGTTTGTTTTTTTGCAAATGCAGATGGAATCATGAATGGAGATTCTGCAGCAACAAAGGATTTTATAAGGACTCATGCTGCAGAGCATTTAAAACATGCAAAGGAGGACATGGGCTCACACTGGACAATTAACACAACTGGCACAACTGGTAGAGCTGCTGCCTCTCAGCGAGCAGGTCCCCGGTTCAAATCCCGGTCCGGGGGCCTTTCTGGGTGAAGTTTGCATGTTCTCTCCGTGCATGCGTGGGTTTTCTCCGGGGGCTCCAGTTTCCTCCAACAGTCCAAAAACATGCATGTTAGACTGATGGGGACTCTATGACCTTGGGTGTGAGTGAGACAGGTCTCTCTTGTAAATGAGTCCCCGTGGCTCAACGAGGCTAGCCTGTATAAATAAAGGTTGAATGAAAAAATGTGCCACAAAGAAGTGGAGGTGGGGCTTTCACACTGTACATTTAATGCACCACGAAGAAGTGGACACTGGACATTTAATGCACCACGAAGAAGTGGACACTGGACATTTAATGCACCACAAAGAAGTGGACACTGGACATTTAATGCACCACAAAGAAGTGGACACTGGACATTTAATGCACCCCAAAGAGGTGGAGGACATAGGGTCACACAGGACATTTAAAACGTGCCACATAGAAGTGGAGGATACGGGCTCACACAGAACTGAGGAACACTTTTTGGGGGGGGGAGATGCAAATCGGTGCTGGGCATAAAATTAGAATATTGTGAAAAAGTTATTTATTTCAGTAATTCCATTCAAAAAGTAAAACTTCTATACAGTATTACTGTATATTCATTCACACAGACTGATATATTTAAAAATAATCTTAATGCTGATGATTATAACTGACAACTAATGAAAACTCCAAATTCATTATCAGTAAATTACATTACTTGAGATCAATTAAAAAATGATTTTTATAGATGTTGGCCAACTGAAAAGTATTAACATGGTAGCATGGTCCTTAGCCCCAACTATTGAAAGATGTACATATTGTACATTTCATGTTCATACATCTCAGTTGGCCAACATTTATAAAAATACTTTATTTTTATTGAGCTCAAGTAGTAGTCTAATTTTCTGAGATACTGAATTTAGGGTTGTCATTGGTTGTCAGTTTTAATCATCAACATTAAAATAAATAAACATTTGAAATATATCAGTCTGTGTGTAATGAATATTTCACTTTTTGAATGGAATTCCTGAAATAAAACAACTTATTTAAAATATTATGACCAGCACACTTTGTACAGATTATTTTTGTGGTGAGGGGACTGTAATTTTATACAGCTTTTTTATTTCTCTTGTTACTGCCTGCTATATCAAAAAGAAAAATGAAGGCATGTTAAAAAAAATTTGTTAAGTACAGACCAAAAATGAAGGCATGTTAAAATTTTTTTATTGTTTATGTTAAGTACGGCCAAAGAATGAAGGCATTTAAAAAAAAAATAATATGTGAAGTACGGCCAAAGAATGAAGGCATTTAAAAAAAAAAATTATGTGAAGTACAGACCCAAGTGAGCTGTGTACTTTTATAGATTTGTTTGTGTATTTTGTGTTGCCACCAGTTGATAAGTTCCGTAATGTAAAGCTTTTTTTTTAAGTTACCAAAGGTGGAATTCTCAATTTTATGTGTTATGCTGTTCCTTTAAATTGTGTCAAATAAACAGGATAAAGGTAAAATTTATGGAGTGATTTGTAAAACTTAATCCAACTGTTTGTAGGATTTTAAAGCTGCGGATGCGGATGGTCAAATGTATTTCCCTAGATTTGTTTGCCTCAACGCAATTTTAAAGTAGATTCATTATACTTTTTATATGCATAGCATGATTTTGACAAGCAGCATGTAAAGTGACTAAAATAAGTTAAATATAATAGCCTAATTAGAATAAGCTAAATACAGTAAGTTATTGACGTCAGATAGACGTCTAATGTAGACGCCTTATAGACGTCTAATGTAGACGCTTTTTAGACGTCAGGAATATAGACGTCTTTTAGACGTCGGGGAAAAGACGTCATCTGGCGTAACGTTTTCGACCTTCCAGGGACCTGATTTCGACGTCCAGAAATGACCTGAAAAGGACGTCGTATAGACGTCTCCTTGCTCAGTGGGTTCTGATGAAAGATGAAACGTTTCTACAATTGTTTTGTTTTGTTTTTTGAATGTCCAGAGGCCCAGACATAGTTTTTTTTAGATTTTTACCTGGATTATTGAGCATGCATCAGGGTCATCAGCACAGACTCCTTAGCTCCTTAGCTGCAGGTCACGTGGATTTCCTTGAAGAGGAAGAGAACAGCTGCTAACTTCTGGAAATAACACACAAAGAGGTAAAAAAAGTTAATAAGATTATAATTTTAAATTAAAAAGGTAATAGTACAGTAATAGTAAAAGAACAATACCTCTTTTTGAGCAGTTGAGGTGGTTGAATCTCTCATCATCTCTCATCATCAGGGCTCCAGGACATGCTGACACTATCAGTCTGAGTTTTTTCATAAAGTGCTGAAGTGTTGACGTGATGGAAGACGTCTTAGCAGCGTTCAGTAAAGCCTGCACATCAACAACATTTCAGACATGATTCAGAGATCATTAAAAACTCCTACAATTTGTGTTATTGATCTGGAATGATTTGAATTACCTGATAAAAGTTGCAGCTGCTGATCGGTGTTTACAAGCTGTTTTCTTCGTTCACGTTCGGATGATGTGGTTAGTCCGTTCAAGTGACGTGTTGCTGCTGCAGGTCTTGTGAATCAGCGTCCATGCACAGCTTTTGAATTTGCGCTGGTCTTTTAACAACAGGAGACCGCAACAACATGCTAATAATGCTAACGCGTGCTGCATTAGGTCGCATAGAGCAGACGTCACGTCACTCCTTGAGTCCTGTCTATCACTCGTCCTCCTCTCAGCTGCAGGTAGGAGGAGGAACTTTTCCTCAGCTCCGTGTGAGCACCTCAGTCCAGTTTCTGTCAGGCACGCTGGTGTCAGGTTTCACAACAGCCGTAGCAGCAGCTTGATGGCGAGTAAAGGGGAGGGGCTGGTCGGAAGAGTGCTGAGAGATTTCATTGGATTAGCTCGATGTCGTTCAAGAAAATCAACAAATCGGCCGTCGCGATTGACAAAAAAAAATAGCTATAATTTATTTTTTTGGTTCATGAGTGACAGGACCGCCTGGGCGGCCCATAAAGCCCATAAATCACCGACGGCCCAGCGGGAATTTGCCCGGTGTGCCCGATGGCCAGTCGAGCACTGCTTCCACAGACAGTTGCTGTTGGTCTTTTAACATGCCTTTTTAGTGCTAAACATTTTTATATTCATTACTTTTTAACAGTTTTCATAAGTAGTATTTTCCCTCTTTAGTTGAATTCAAGCTTTTATTTTTTGAGTTAACTTTAAAGTTTATCCATCCATCATGGCAAGCCCTTTTAACATTACAGTAAATCGAGCCTACTGCTTCTTCCTTTTCGGCTCACGGGGGTCACTGGAGCCCATTTCCAGCCATGTGCGAAGGGCGGGGGACACCCTGGACAGGTCTCCAGTCCATCACAGAGACAAATAGATCACAAATGAGACAACCATTCATTCTCTCACTCACAGCTAGAGACAATTTAGAGTTACCAATCAGTCTAACAAGCATGTTTTTGGTCTGTGGGAGAAAACTGGAGTACTTGGAGAAAGCCCACACATGCACGGAGAACATGCAAACTCCACCCAGAAAGGTCCTGGGCTGGGATTCGAACCTGCAACCTTCTTGCTGAGAGGCATAAATATATAAAATAAAATAATAAAATAAATATAAAATAAAAAAACCTGATGAAAATCAAAACAAACTTATTGCCTCATGTCAGGTTAGTGCACTCTCAGTCTTTGGAACTAAAATCTTGTTAAAGTGATATTTTTGTGCTGGTCATTTGAACCACTTCAACATTTTGGTTTTGTAGCAGCTGCAACACGGCAAGGAAGAAGTGATTAAAGACATTGGATGGATGAATAGATAGAGTAGTTGTCACGCAGAAACAAACAAGAAACAACAACAACTTCATTCCGCCTGGGCAGCACGGCGCCATCCATCATCACGATCGGAGCTGCTAGCTCTCCAGCGTCCCTCCGCCTGCACCAGCTGAGTGAAGCGAGTGGGCACGGGAGAACTTGCTGTTGCAGTTCTTCGAAATTTAAAGCGTTGTCAAAAAATTGCGTTATGAATTTGGGGGAAAAAAGTATTTGGGTCGCTTCAGCATATAAGACACAGGACAAATTTATGCAAAAATATGTGACATATATGCCGGAAATATGGTAATTAATTCAACACCTCTATAGCAATAAATCTTTGATTTTTATTAGTTTGTTGGGAGTTTTGTTAAGCGAAATGTATCTGTACGTAATGTAGCACTTTGAGATTTTCATTAATGAAAAGTGTGTTATAAATTGAATTTATTACTACTTCTTTTCTGTATTCAGTAAAACAATGAAGCTGTCGTCTTCTGGCCAACGGCTGTTTTTGGCGGGCCTACAGATGTTTGCTTCATCATCGTAGACCGTTCATCCATGAACCTTTTGTCTGTCCCAACAGACCTGCCACAAACAGCCGAATATCTCGACCTTTCATGCAACCACATACACCAGCTCCACAAAGGAGACTTTAGAAACGTCACCCTCCTAAGTGTCTTAAAGGTGTCGTGGAACGGTTTGGAGCTGATCGATGCAGAGACGTTTGTGGACACGCCACCTTTGAAAGATCTGGATCTGTCACACAATACGCTGAAGAACCTGTCAGGACAACTGTACCTGCTACATACAGGAAACCTTGTGGTGCTAAACCTAGCCTGGATCAGTTTCTGAACATGACGCTGGGTATGGAGTTCACTTTTCTGGTAAAACTGAAGAATGTTGACACTTGGAGCAAAAAGCATCCTTGTAGGTGACTTTAAGAACGTTGTCAGCGTAAAACTACAAAGCTTGACCCTTTCCTTGGAGGAGGAACATTATTATGAAGCAGTATTATAGTCTATTAATATTTGAAATTATAGTCAAATAATTCAGAATTGGCAACATCAGACAGAGCATGAAGAAAATGGCAAATGTCTTCATCCAGGCTAAGCTAGTTAAATATGGCTGTTTCTATCATTTTTCAGGTTTGGAACAACTCTCTCAAAAACATACCAGTGTAAAAGAATGCTACATTATCCAACATCAAACCTCTACATTTTTGACGGACACAAAACAAACAAACAAAGGTCTAAGACGAGATATATGATGCAGTTAGAGAGGACGTGGAGGTAGTTGGAGTGAGGACAAAGGACGCAGAGGACAGAGTGAGGTGGAGGATGACTCACTGTGGCGACCCCTGAAGAGGGAAAAGCTGATTCGACGTTTGTTGAGTCACTGTTTTCTCAGCCAAAATCTGTTACTGCATAAATACTTTGCGTTATACTTTGTCATGTCTCTCTAAGACGTGCTGAATCGGGTAGTAACATGGATGTTGTGTTGTTTAGTTGAGAAATCGACAAACAAACTGCCTCATGACGGGGGGCGGGGGTGTTGGTGCTCCTACACCCAGGGAGGTGGTGTGATATCAGCTAATGTGTTCTTTTTGACAATGTGGTTTTATAAGCCCAAATAATTATTTAAAATGAGCCCTCACGAAACTAGCCATAATCCTAGCCTGATCAAAGGCTTCCCTTTATCCATAATTTGTGATCCAGGACTGGTGTCATGGCTGATAAGATACGACAACTTGATTATTTGACAGAACGTCGCTACAGAAATGACCAGACTATCCCTCTAAATCCATTTGTTTCTCTGGAGACACAAAAAAAGTTCAGTTTCTTTAACTCTGTAATAAAGCTACAGCAGCTAATTTCTAGGATGTTATATGCTTTGATAATATACATATTAAATAATTTAACCATTCAACTGACATTTAATGGAAACATATAAAGTATCAATTGTAGCAAAAACCAAACAACTTGACCCCAAAAATATATACACAATGCATTTGATTATTTTGACATTAGCAACACACACAATATGAAACGTTGGTTAGGGTTAACACTCAAACATTGTTTTGTTAGGAAAAAGAAGACAAGCTGTACGTTGAAAACAACAGAAGTACAATGTATCCAGTGTCATCCTGAAACTTAAGGCAAAAGGCTTGGGCGTGTCTTCTATAAGGAGCTAAATGACAGACAATAAAGATTAAAAAAAAAAAAAAATGTGTTCATTTTTTTGTGGATGGAGTGAAAAAACTTAGTCCATCTTGATTAAAACTTAATAATTATATCCAAGTCAGATGTCAAGGAAGGGACTGGATGATGATGATTTTCTCGTTAATGCAGAAACGGTGGAGCACACTGAAAAGTTCTCCCCACAGCGAGACACCTGCCTCTCCATGGCCAGACGGAAATCTTCCTTCACTCCTTTGGTGATCCCTCGAGTCACTGTGTGGTGTCTGCAAAAGGAAGATTTTGTTTCTTTTTAAACGTAAACATTACCATCTACTTTTAATACAAACGTAAGATCTATCTGACTAAGTCACTGTAGCAGCACATTAGTTTTGCCTTCCACACATAAATCAGCCAATTTAGTTTAAACATATTAAGCTTAATAAAGCAAAAATCATATAAAACATTTCCACAAATGAAATGAGATCATGTAACATGAAACGGCAAAATCTAAATAGGCTGTACAGTACAACACCAACATCAGCCTTGTAGAACGACAGTGATGTGTTACAGGTCCCGAGTGTCAGGACTGCTGCAACAGTGATGACACACCATCTGAAGAATAATGAAATTAGGAGTCAAAGATGACGACCATTGTTTTGCCGTTTAGCTCCAGAAAGCATGTTTATTTATAGGATTTGTTAACAAACCAATATTTTACAGTGTACCTGTACGGTATTAATGATTTACAAACCTGGTTTCCTTCTTTTACCAGTGTTACAGTAATTAACCTTTTCACATTTTCACCCTTCACTTAGATGAAGACAATATGTCAAATACTGCATCTAGCTCTATATTTACTGATATAAGCATTTAAAATGTACACTGACTTTAACTGAACACCGATCAAAGGCTCTACTTCACTTAGCTGTATATTTACTGATCTAAGCATTAAAATATACACTGACTTTAACTGAACACCGATCAAAAATAAAATGACAAGACTTACAAAACAAATGCAGAATCTAACCTTGTTCCACCTTTAACCTCAGTTCCCACACTTGGTCTGAATATCATTCAAACAAAACAAAAAGTGAAACTCAAAACCCAGAGTTAATAAGATATCACATCCTTCTATTAACTTTCCCTCGCGCGACCTTCCCAGCGCGAGCTGGCATCCTGCCAGATTTAACGTGACTGTTTAAGCTTGCAACTACTGCACAGAAACCGCCACACAGTGATATGTGCTGTTCACATAAGAGGTAAACATCTTACATCATAGTTGTGATGTGTTTTCACCATGTACTGACCTGAAGAATAATGAAATTAGGAGTCAAAGATGACGACCATTGTTTTGCCGTTTAGCTCCAGAAAGCATGTGAAGTCCGTCCCCAAAACCAACCTGGAAGCAACGCACCCCCCCAAAACAAAGGTTCCGCTTCGTCATCACCGCTCCTCAGAAAAACACTATAAAAATGCAGGCATATTAACTTGCCGAATCGCAAACAAAATATAACATATATTTGAAAATAGGATCAGCTGCACATGGAAATACTTTACATTCATAAGAAAACCAAATATTGTGGTGACATTTTCAGGTGCACCACACGCTCCCCAACTTAAAAGGTGGCTCCCGACACTTTAACGCCAGTGATAACATTTCACAAAATATTAACAACTTGGTTCTTGTCACAGGAACCTCACTCAAAAGAACCTTTCCCTTCAGTGTACACATCTCAGTATACCAAATTATAAGGCACTGCAAAAGGCATTGTCGTTGCATAAGGCACAGTCTGTTGAGTATAAAATTGCTCTTGTACAGGTTGCATTACCCATAATGGTGAAGCTTGTAGCCCACACAGTCCAACATGACCTATGACCCCTTGTGGCTGATAGGAGGGCTGACCCATAGTGTTGTAGGTGAATGTCTGAGGTGGTCTCCTTGCTCGAGTAGACCTCCTGAGAAATTCCTCCTGAGTTGGTACTTGCTCCTCTTGCTCAATTTCAGGTTCAACCTGTTCAGTGTCTCTTCCCAGTTCTTGTTCTCTTTGTGCATCGTCCGTTTCACCGTTTTGGACCAGTTCATTTTCAGCTGGATGCTGAAAATGTTCATCTACAGTGCTCAGTTGAGAGTCCCTCTGTTGGTCCACGGGTGTGAAAACTTGGCTCGACACTGGATGAGTTTGGGTGGCTGGTTCCTGTAATCTTGTTGACGCAGGTACTCTGAGCCAATAACGCATCCTGGAGTCACTCTCAGAATCTGATGAGTCGCTGTCTCGATTACTTTGGCTTGGAGTGACCCGGTGGCCTCTGACTCTGCTCTTGGTGGGTGCTTTATCTCTTCTGTGATCAACAGTTAAAGGTAAGTCATTCACCAGGTGCAGCAGATTTCTGTGGAGGACCCTGGTATTCTGGGCATTGTTCTCAGGACATACTTTGTAGATGGGGCTGTCATTGATCTGCTCTTTGACAATGTACACAGTCTGCTCCCAATATGACCTGAGCTTTCCAGGTCCGCCCTTTTCTCTCAGGTTGCGAACTAACACTCGATCACCAGGCTCCAAGACAACTCCTCTCACATGTTGGTCATAGTGTTTCTTTCCACGAGCGCTCGATTGCTGGCTGTTGTTGTTAGCAATACGATAAGCCTCTTTCATCCTCCTTGCCCACTCTTGAACATATCCATATGGTGTTTCACTGTCCTCCTCTGTGTTGAGTCCAAACATGAGGTCCACGGGCAAGCGGGGATGCTGTCCAAACATTAAGAAATGTGGGGCAAACCCTGTGGCCTCATGTTTTGTGCAATTATATGCATGGACAACTTGGGGCAGAAAGTCTTTCCAGTTATCCTTTTCTGCCTCCTCAAGAGTTCTCAGCATTTGTAGTAGGGTGCGATTAAATCTCTCTGCAGGATTTCCCTGTGGGTGGTATGGTGTTGTACGTGAGTGACTGACACCTGACAGCTGCTGTAGTCCCCTAAACAGTGAGTTTTCAAATTCACGGCCCTGGTCGTGATGTAGTCTAGCAGGGTACCCAAAACGAGGAATAAAATCGTTGTATAGTTTCTCTGCAGCAGTTTTGGCTGACTTGTTTCTGGTCGGCCACGCCTGAGCGAACCGTGTAAAGTGGTCAACTGCAACAAGGATGTATTCGTAACCACCTCTGCTCTTTTCTAGATGCATAAAGTCAATGGATACTAGCTCCATGGGTGCACTGGAACTGATGCTCCCCATGGGTGCCCTAATGTGTGTGGTGGGTTTCTTTTGTTTTATACAGGGACATTGTCTCGTCACATAAGCTTCAATGTCCTTCTTCATAAAGGGCCAGTAGAAGCGATCTCGGGCCAGGTTGATAACTCTTTCAGCACCGAGGTGACCCATGTCCTTATGAAGGAGTTTCAGCACCAAGGGCCTGTACTCTGCAGGCAGTACAAGCTGTTTTCTACCCCCAGCTTCTCTGTAAAGTAGCTCATTCTCCATCTTAAGTTTCCCCCACTCACGCATTAACCTCCGCACTAACCCATCTGCATTTTGTCTGTCTCTGTCGGTTAGTGTGGGTTTGGTCTCTTTTAACCTGAGGAGTTCTTTAATTGTCGTGTCTTGTCGTTGTGCTCTCACTAGCTCTTCATGGCTAATGCTAGGTAAGGCTGGTGCGTCTGGCCTAGTGTCCGACCCAATGTCTTGAGCCAGGTTTAAGGCAGCTACATAGGCAACATCACTCTTCTTTGCTACCTCACTCCCTTCCCATGTTGCACAAACAATGTCTCGGCTAAGCTCCTCTGTACATTCTCCAACATAACTGTCAATGTCCAGCGGAAGGCGTGACAAAGTGTCAGCGTCCACATTAACTCTACCAGGTCGGTACTTGATGTTAAACCGGAAATCTGCAAGCTCTCCTACCCACCTATGTCCTGTCGCATTTAACTTTGCAGTGCTCATTACATATGTCAAGGGATTATTGTCGGTATACACTGTGAACTCTGGGGCATAAAATAAATAATCCCTGAACTTCTCACAAATGGCCCATTTAAGAGCCAGGAACTCTAGCTTACCGGAATGTAAACAATAGTTTTTTTCAGCTGGGGTCAGAGTTCTTGAGCCATACGCTATGATTTTTAATTTTCCCCCCTGCCTCTGATACAACACAGCCCCGAGCCCTTTCTCACATGCGTCAGTATGTAGAACAAAGGGTAGTTCGAAGTCGGGGTAGGCAAGCACAGGTGGGTCGGACAGAGTGTCAATGAGCTGCCTCAGGATGTGGTCGTGCTCACCTGTCCAGCTGATAGGAGCCCTTGAGGGCAGCTGAGCACTTCGGGTTTTCTTGGGCTTGGTCTGAGTGTTTTCAGGACTCCCTTTGACTTGTAGGAGGCTGTACAAAGGTTTAGCAATCCTGGAAAAATCTTGAATGTAGGCCCGATAATAACTTAAAAACCCAAGCAGTTTTCTTAACTCACCCACGTTCGTTGGCGTCTTCTGACTGAGTGACTTGACAGCTTCATAGTCCTTGGGATCGATTCGGACCCCCTTTTCTGAAACCAGCCTACCCACATATCTGACCTCTGCTTTGAACAGTTCACATTTGGTTGGGCGAAGCTTAACCCCATGTTGCTGAAGAGCTCTGAGGACCTTGCGCAGCGCCTCAACATGTTCAGTGAACCCCTTTGAATAGCAAAGGATGTCATCCAGATATGGAATGCAACAATCATCACGCAGGGTGTCTAGCATTTCTTCCATACTGCGTTGAAAAGCGGCGGGGGCATTACTGAGACCAAAAGGAATCCTTACCCACTCATATAGCCCCCAGGGTGAGACAAAGGCAGTCATATGGCGTGAACCCTCAGCCATATACCCCTGGTGGTAAGCTTTACCTTGGTCCAGAATGCTGAACCAGCTGTGGCCGCCCAGCGTGTCCAGGAGGTCCCGGATGCGCGGAAGCGGGTGGCGGTCAGGCACGGTCTTCTGATTCAACTGTCTGTAGTCAATGCAAAGTCTTAGCGTGCCATCCCGTTTCCTCACACACACTACAGGCGCAGCAAAGGGTGATTTCGACTTGACTATCCAGCCTTTGGCCAGTAAGTCCTGGATGTATTCTTTCACCTCTTTGTATAATGGCTTGGGGATGGATGTGTATGTGCGTTGGACTGGGATGTCGTCTGTCAGGTTAATGGTCATGTTCAAACTCGGAATATTTCCAATGTCTCCATCATCTCGGGCAAAAGCATTTGATTCCTCAAATAACATTTGCTCTACTTCCTTTTGTTGTTCTGGTGTTAGGTGGCTAATATCCACTGGAGGGTGCCAGTGGGCAGTATTAGCTGGCTCTTGGTCTTGACTAGACTTGCTCACAGAGCCAACAATACAGGTGGCGACTGGTGCTATTTCACAAGGGGTCTTGGGTTGGTCAGTCTCAACTATTTTTGCAATAGGTTCAATAGAACCCAAAACTGTTGACCTAGGTAGTGTCACACTCCGGCTGGAATAATTTGACACCTGTACTTTAATATACGGCCTCTCTGTCTTTTCTATCTGTAAAAGTCCCGCTCCAACACTAAGCTGTTCAAGGTGGACATTATCTAGTACTGGTTCAAACAACACAAGTGACTCTGTTGAGCTAATACTGTCTGGGACTCTACACTTAATGTAAGCCACCTGATTAGGATAGACTATTCCCCCTTTGAAACCTACTTTTACAGTAGCTGGCTCATGTATAGGATGTTCTTTAGCCTGGATGAAACTTACTAGGGTGCTTACAGTAGAAATGTCAGTCCCCATGGCTCTACCAATAAGCTCAATAAGTTTGTAGTTTCCCCCATTGTCTTTAATGAACTCGTGGATTACATTAAAGCCTACTATGGGTCTCTCGATCTTAAGGCGGCTCACAAGGAAGGGTACACGTATCGATAGGCCTGGGTCATCGTTGCCCTCAAGGTTGACTACAACTTCCACCCATCCATCATAAGGTACTGAGTCTCCAGTGACTGCCTTCACATTAAGTTCATCATCCATCAGTTCACTTAAGGGTCTAATCTGTTGTCCGGGTAAGTATCTATTTAGCCATGCCTGATCTATAAGACTTACCCCCGCCCCCGTGTCTAATACCACCGTTACCAGGTAACCTGCCATCATACATTTCAGAAGGGACTGGCGACCTACTAGGGGAGCTACTAGACCACGTGGTGTTTCTTTGTCAGTTCCTTGCGAGCATGCACCTAACATCTCTCTGTCAGTAGTGGTTTTGGACCTTTTCTTTGGGTGGGACTGCTGAGGTTTGCCGATCAGAGGTGGTCCCCCTGCTCTGATCGTCTCCCGTTTCCCGACGGCTTAGTTTTCTTCAGGCACCCTACAGCACGATGCCCTTCTTCTCCGCAGACAAAGCAGTGGTTACAGTTCGGGTTGACTTGAGAAGCACAGTTCTGACAGCTCCTTCTTTCTCTTTGAGATCTTCTCTCTGGTTGGGGTCTTGAGCTCCTCTGCTCTGGTGCTGGAACATGAACTGTCCTTGCTTTCAGGTTTTCCATAGCTTGTGTCAGTGCTTCCACCTGGGCGCTGAGTCTTTGAAGTGTGAAGTCATTATTAATCTGATTTACTTTCACGTCGTCCTTTGTTTGCTCTTTCAACTCACTGTTTGTTGTGTGTGCATGACTCACTTTGATGGTAGAACTACGGCCAAGTCGACGCTTCCGCTCGCTTTCCTCCACCGTGGTCTTTATTACTTGGCGAAGCAGTGCCTCATCACTGACAGTGGGGTCACCCAGGAGGGTCTTGAGGTCTCTGCGAACACTGTCGTACTTCTCCCCTATGCCCTGGCAAATAGTGTTGAGAAAGACACACTGAATTGTGGATATATCGTACTTAACGACTGAGTCTGGTTGTCTGAGTGAGAACCGGATCTGTTGTTTCAGTCCAATCATTCTATATAAAAACTGCTGAGGCGTCTCATTTTCAAACTGCTTAGCACACATTAAATCTTGAAAGAGTTCTGTGCTGCTTTTCTCACCTAAGTGAGACTGCAGGAAACTTTTAAGCTCAGAAACTGTGAGATCGTCTTTTATTGTTAACATATCTCTGAAGTTACCTGGTTTAATAAGACGTAGCACTCCTCTAATCACCTCATTTGGAGTGTGATTCTCCCTGAGACCCTCATCTATCTGTTTACAGATGCTGTTGTACCCAATTTCTGATGTCGTGTCACTAATCATCCCACCATGCACTTTGAATTCTCTACGGGACAGCAGTGGTAAATCTTTCATGGCTATCATACTCTCACCAGTGTAACTTGGAACGTTCTCTGAATGAGGGACAGACCACTGGGGTGGGCACAGAGGTTGATGGGGTTGGAGGGTCGGGACAAGTGGGTCCCCTGTAGCTGGTGGAACTGATGCCCAGGTTACCTGCTGGTTGCGAGATTGGCTGGTGTGAGGTGGTGTTGGACTCAGTCCCTGTGGGTCTGCGCCGCCATCGCCCCCTTGTGGCTGAACACGGGGAATGGCCTGCTCACTTGTACTTGCTTCAGCTTCAAAAGACATTGTAGTTTGTCCACGATTCACCATAGTCCCATCTATGATACATTCTAGTCTTTTTAATAATGGCAAACCCTGGTCCTCCCGACCCAGGATTGTTGAACATGACAGGTAGGTAGTCAAATATTCAACACAACTTTCTTCATCATCTTGAATCAACTTACTAGAGTCCAGTCCTTCAACGTCTCCAAGAGAAGTTGCGATGAGGTGGGCTTCACTACCTGTTAGCTGGTGTAACTTCTTCTTGATGCTCCAAAGAAGTTGTTTTCTCTCACCGGAAGACATCTTGCTGATCTCGGCCACTTGAGTCCACAGTGCTGCACTCTGTAGGCGGGTACACCCTTTTCACTGGTTACCGGCCTCACCTCTGCACACTGGGTCACTCCTGGCACTGAGAACGTGTAGCACGAGAGGTCCTGGTGGTCGGTATCATTGGATCAGCAGTAGCCCATGGATGTGTGGCGTGCTGATCCCGGACGAGCCCCCACAATCTGTTACAGGTCCCGAGTGTCAGGACTGCTGCAACAGTGATGACACACCATCTGAAGAATAATGAAATTAGGAGTCAAAGATGACGACCATTGTTTTGCCGTTTAGCTCCAGAAAGCATGTTTATTTATAGGATTTGTTAACAAACCAATATTTTACAGTGTACCTGTACGGTATTAATGATTTACAAACCTGGTTTCCTTCTTTTACCAGTGTTACAGTAATTAACCTTTTCACATTTTCACCCTTCACTTAGATGAAGACAATATGTCAAATACTGCATCTAGCTCTATATTTACTGATATAAGCATTTAAAATGTACACTGACTTTAACTGAACACCGATCAAAGGCTCTACTTCACTTAGCTGTATATTTACTGATCTAAGCATTAAAATATACACTGACTTTAACTGAACACCGATCAAAAATAAAATGACAGACTGGGAGACCGGGCTTTCAGTGTGGCTGCCCCCCGCCTGTGGAACTCTCTTCCTGACTGTCTGAGGGTCCCACAGTCTGTGGTTGACTTTAAGAGCGGCTTGAAGACCTTTCTTTTCAACCGAGCATAAACTGCCAGTAAACACCATCGAAGAAGAAGAAGAAGAAGAGATGACGCGTATTAAACACTGAAGCGTACAGTATAGTGTACAATTTTTTCGTGTTTATTGTTAATCACAACCCCCCCAATGTTAGACCTAAAGTTACGCCCCTGTCTGTAGGAGGTGGTGAAGAGACGACACAGGAGACGGGATGCAGGTCTTCACTTTATTCACTCCTACTTTTAACTCGCGGGAAAACCACCCAACACTGCCTTATATACCCACATAACATCCGGTCCTCTGGACCTTTCACAATAAAAGCATCCTTAACACATTCGGTCCACTGGGTGTGAGTAGAGCCCCCTAGTGGTCCACCACACACGCCCCCCCAGAACACCCAGTAAGGTCCATCACTAGTCCCGCATTTTAGGTTTGATTAAACGCCCAGAACGGCTGAACCTGGGCCCCGCAGAACCAGTTTGATGAAGCGGGGGGTGACGATGAGGGGCTGCAGAAGATTCGGGCTCCAATGGTTGTTGAGAGTCTCTGGAAGGAGGGCAGCAATCCGTTAGCAACGTGGATGGAGGTCTGCCCCTGCGAGGAGCCTGGGCCGTAACAACCTGATCATCTGACACAACATGAGCCGGTTTAAGCCTATCAATACAGACAGTCTCAGTACGACCCCCTAAATCTAAAAGGAAATGTTTTGGGCCTGGCTGAAGAACCCGAAACGGTCCATCATACACAGGCTGTAGTGGTGTCCTGTGTGCATTGTGTTTGACAAAAACAAATTTAGAGGACTCCAGACTCTTAGGGACAAATGACTGAGGTAAACAATGGTGTACCGGGCCAGGGACACGAACGGAGTCCTCCTGAGACGAAAAATGTTGCAACGGCGGAGCGAACTGTGGTGAGGGTACCTCAGGTAAAAACTCACCGGGGACGCGCACAGGCTGACCGTAAACCAGTTCAGCCGGGGAAGAGCTCAGGTCCTCTTTGGTTGCGGTACGTAAACCTAACAACACCCAGGGAAGACGGTCAATCCAGTTGTCACCGGTCAATGCAGCTCGCAGTGCAGCTTTCAATGACCTGTGAAACCGTTCACACAAACCATTAGCTTGAGGGTTGTAAGCTGTGGTCCTGTGAACGTTCGTCCCCAGGCCCTTGGCCATGGTAGACCAAAGCTCAGAAACAAACTGCGGGCCCCTGTCTGATGTAATGTCTGAAGGGGGGCCAAAACGTGCAACCCAGGTAGACAAAAATGCCCGGGCCACCACTGCAGCCGTTGTGGATGTCAGAGGAACCACCTCAGGCCACCTGGTGGTCCGATCTATCATAGTCAGCAGATGAGTAAAACCTTGTGATGGAGGCAGAGGGCCCACCAGGTCCACGTGCACATGGTCAAACCGCCGACTAGGGATAGGGAAAGGTTCCAAAGGTGCTTTGGTGTGCCTGTCAACCTTAGCACGCTGACATGGGACACACGCTGCTGCCCACTCCTTAACCGCTTTACGCAGACCGGGCCAAACAAACTTTGAGCTGACCAGTTTCACCGATGCTCTAACCCCTGGATGAGAAAGGGAATGCAAGGAGTCAAAAACGCGGCGTCGCCATGAAACTGGAACCAGGGGGCGGGGCCTGCCAGTAGAAACGTCACAGAGCAGGAGAGGACCTCCGTCATTCACCTGCCGTTCCTCCAACTCGAGGCCCGTGGGCCCGGACTGGAGCTCGAGTATTTCTGCGTCGCTACGTTGGTCCGCAGCCATGGCAGAAAAATCGATGCCCACGTACACGGGGGAGATCAGCACCCGGGAGAGACAGTCGGCCACCACGTTGGACTTTCCAGCCACATGCTGAATGTCTGTAGTAAATTCAGACACCGCTGCGAGGTGGCGTTGCTGGCGGCAGACCAGGGGTCAGAAATTTTCGACATAGCAAACACCAAGGGTTTGTGGTCAACGTATGCAGTGAACTGGCGGCCTTCCAGGAAAAACCTGAAATGGCGTGTAGCTAGGTAAAGCGCCAGCAACTCTCTGTCAAAAACACTGTATTTAAGCTCATTGTCCCGCAGCGTACGGCTGTAAAATGCAAGCGGCTGCCAAACTCCTGACACCTGCTGTTCTAACACAGCCCCCACCGCAACATCAGATGCGTCTGTTGTCAAAGCTATTTGTGCCGCCGGGGATGGGTGGGCCAGAAGGGCAGCAGTGGCCAGTGCAGCTTTAGCATCACCAAATGCCTGTAGGCGTTCTGGTGTCCAGTCAACACTGTCGTTGGGCTTTTTCTTTTTCAGCGCTCCATAGAGCGGGCGCAGCAGTTGTGCTGCCCTGGGGAGGAACCGGTTATAGAAATTCACCATTCCCAAAAATTCTTGT
>JBBPBX010020909.1:0-25697 GCA_038048925.1 Garcialebias charrua | reverse complement strand
TTTTTGGTTTGTGGGAGGAAACTCGAGTATTCAGAGAAAACCCACGCATGCACAGAGACAATATGCAAACTCCACCCAGAAAGTCCCCCAGCCGGGATTCAATCCAGCAACCTTCTCATTGAGAGGCATCAGCTCAAACAACTGAGCTACCCCACTCATACACACTGAGCCAACTATGAGATCTTTTGAGATGCAATAGCTAAGTTTACTTTAAAGCTGCCCACGGGTTGTGCTATTATAGCTAAGTATAATGAGCAGTGACGGCTGGTGGTGATATTTTTAGGGTGGGCTAATTTATACACACACACACACACACACACACACACACACACACACGTATAATGTACACATACATGTAATGCTGCAGGTTGGATTCCAACAACAGAGGCATCCAATGTGAAATAAAGAAAACCCACTGTAAATTGACATTATGTCCTTTTTCAGCACAAAGACAAGCGTAAAACAACCAACCACCAAGAATACCAAAAGCCAAGCCAACCTCCGAACAACAAACACGGAAAGCAGAAAAGAGATTTGTTAGCTACACTTGCCGTTAGCCACTCCTTTCGTTGGAACCAGGTCACAGAAAAACTCCGGTTTTGCCGCTTTTCCTTTTGCTGTATTTGAATATCCTTTGGTCTGTCTGGTCCCAACCTCTTCACCTCCAGTTTTTCCTCCAAAGACATCAAGGAAAATGGGTGACAAATCAAATAATCCACCTCGTTCATGCTAATCTTGCTCGCCATGGTACCACTACCTACACTAAACCACACCCACATAAACTTGGGCTTGAAGCACGTTATTGTACGTCCACCCTAACTGGCTTATTTCTGTGGCATTGGGCTGATCCTGGGCTGACCAGAATTAGCCCCAATGAGCCGCAAACTGAGGGGGCGTGGCGAGACGCATGTCAATCATTCTGAACCACAGAGACATTGAATTAAAATGGGCTGTGAAAAGTTAGCCCTGCAGAACGACTCTGAGATCTTCCCAGATGGTTTAGCACCAGTTTTTGTTGTAAATTTCACTAAATAAGACACATTATTGTTAAAATCTGTTTATTTTTAAGTTGTTATTTATAAATCGAGGTGATTCTGGTCCACCATCCGGCGTCTCAGGGTGGGAAAGAGGTACGCGACCAACACCATTTATGGTGGGGGTGGCGTGCTGCTGACCTCAACTCGGGATGTTGTGAGTCGGTGGGCGGAATACTTCGAAGACCTCCTCAATCCTACTGGCACGTCTTCCACTGAGGAAGCGGAGCCTGGGGACTTTGGGTCGGGTTCTCCGATCTCTGGTGCTGAGGTCGCCGAGGTGGTTAAAAAGCTCTGCGGTGGCAAGGCTCCGGGGGTGGATGAGATTCGCCCGGAGTTCCTTAGGGCTCTGGATGTTGTAGGGTTGTGTTGGCTTACGCGACTCTGCAATATCGCGTGGACATCGGGGGCAGTTCCCTTGGATTGGCAGACTGGGGTGGTGGTTCCCCTATTCAAAAAGGGGGACCGTAGGGTGTGTTCCAACTATAGGGGGATCACACTCTTAAGCCTCCCTGGTAAGGTCTATTCAGGGGTTCTGGAGAGGAGGGTCCGTCGGATAGTCGAACCTCGGATTCAGGAGGAGCAGTGTGGTTTTCGTGCTGGTCGTGGAACACTGGACCAGCTCTACACCCTCAGCAGGGTCCTGGAGGGTGCGTGGGAGTTTGCCCAACCAGTTTACATGTGCTTTGTGGACTTGGAGAAGGCATTCGACCGCGTCCCTCGGGGGGTTCTGTGGGGGGTACTCCGGGAGTATGGGGTACCAGGCCCTTTGATAAGGGCTGTTAGGTCCCTGTACGACCGGTGTCAGAGCTTGGTCCGCATTGCCGGCAGTAAGTCAGGCTCGTTTCCGGTGAGAGTTGGACTCCGCCAAGGTTGCCCTTTGTCACCGATTCTGTTCATAACTTTTATGGACAGAATTTCTAGGCGCAGCCAAGGTGTTGAGAGGATCCGTTTTGGTGACCTTAGAATCGCTTCTCTGTTTTTTGCAGATGATGTGGTCCTACTGGCTTCATCAGTTCGTGATTTACAACTTTCACTGGAGCGGTTTGCAGCCGAGTGTGATGCGGCCGGGATGAGGATCAGTTCCTCCAAATCCGAGGCCATGGTCTTGAGCCGGAAAAGGGTAGCATGCCCTCTCCGGGTCGGGGAGGAGGTCCTGCCCCAAGTGGAGGAGTTTAAGTATCTCGGGATCTTGTTCACGAATGAGGGAAAACTGGAGCGTGAGATCGATAGGCGGATAGGTGCAGCGTCCGCAGTGAAGCGGGCGCTGTACCGGTCTGTCGTGGTGAAGAGAGAGCTGAGTCAAAAGGCAAAGCTCTCAATTTACCGATCGATCTACGTTCCCACCCTCATCTATGGTCATGAGCTTTGGGTTATGACCGAAAGAACAAGATCTCGGATACAAGCGGCTGAAATGAGTTTTCTCCGCAGGGTGTCTGGACTCTCCCTTAGAGATAGGGTGAGAAGCTCAGTCATCCGGGAGGGACTCGGAGTAGAGCCGCTGCTTCTCCACATCGAGAGGAGCCAGTTGAGGTGGCTCGGGCATCTGGTTAGGATGCCTCCTGGACGCCTCCCTGGTGAGGTGTTCCGGGCATGTCCCACCGGGAGGAGACCCAGAGGAAGACCCAGGACGCGCTGGAGGGACTATGTTTCTCGGCTGGCCTGGGAACGCCTTGGGATTCCCCCGGAGGAGCTGCTCCAAGTGGCTGGGGAGAGGGAAGTCTGGGCCTCCCTACTTAGGCTGCTACCCCCGCGACCCGACCCTGGATAAGCGGAAGAAGATGGATGGATAGATGGATGGATGGATTTATAAATTGTTTATAATTATATAATTATATTATAATTATATAATGTTTAACCTTTTTATTGTGAATACCAGGAAGGGCTTAGCCCTACTAGCCCACTTATACCAGCCGTCCCTGATAATGAGTAATTTTGCCAACATGCAAACAGTCAAACACCAGCACTAACAAGGAAAAACACATGGCCTCTTGCTTTCAGCAGAGCGTGATAAAGACATCTATTAACTGTCCATCTACATGTCTTACAACTATACATACAAGACTGGAGATAATTCACAATAATGTTGCAAGAAAATTATATTTATTTTCTATTTTTTACTTTTTTTACATTCCCCATATAGGGCACAATGTTTAGGAGAGTTATGGTTCTTAGGTCAGGTTGACATACTTAATTATCATAATTTTATAAAGGTCAGTGAAATTTCCTGCTATAAAAATGTAAAATGTTGCCATGGTAACAATAACTTTGGGGGTTGGGAGGGGGGGCGCTAAAGTAGCTGTTTGATTTGCCATCCATCTTGTCATGGCTCTCAACCAGTCTGAAAGCATCTATGGTTGTCATTTTCAGGTTGCTGATAAAGTTATATATTACACCTGTAATAATATATAATTTGACCGGAAACGTTAACTTATGTTGAAACAGCAGAACTGAATCATTTAATTAACAAATCATTAAATTACATCACAACATGTACATGGATTGAGTGATCGATCAGTTTTTCTTATAAATTTACTTGTAGACAGATTCAAATTTAGATACGACAAGTGATAAGTTGACATATTTACTTATTCTGCAGGCACGTTAAACTTAAAGTTTAGTTACTGGCAAAATATATAGTTTAGGAGAAGTTTTAGCATGAGAAGGAGGAAAGGTGGAGGATAAAAAGAAGTTAGAGTCAGGGGGTTATCCTGAGAGGATGTGCTGTAAACCAGAGGTCGCATACTTTCTGGCAGACGCTTGCTAGCCGTCGGTCCACTTGGCAAAACATCTAACGACTTGTTACCTTCAAAGATGATCAATCTTCTTGGGTCCAGTTGTCCATGGTCACCGTTTCAGTGTCTCCTGACGTCTGCGTTAATCAGACCAGAAAAGCGGGTTTCCTGGTTGGTTTTCAGAATAAAAGTGTTCCTTGAGAGGAACATTTATTTTGGTGGAGCTTTAAAGCTCAAGGTCGGGTTTCAGCTAGCTTGCTGAAACCCTTGCTGATAGAACGGGGTCTTTGACGCTTGACCACGCATCCATCAGCTTTTTAGGAAACTTCCAGCTCAGTTCTCCCGTTAGACTGAAGAAAAAACAGGAAATCAGGGTATTTGAAGCTGACTTGACCCAGAAACGTAGTTATTTCTGATTGGACCTGTGGAGCCAGGAGAGTCATGAGAGTGACATCAGAGGATGCAGAGGGACAGGTCAAGTGTTAGATTTTGTCAGAAAGGATAAAGATGTTAGTTGAAGATGCCAGCATTTATGATACAACAGATTAAAACTTTCTTAACTTATTACCAACACTGTTGGCCTGTTACTTATGATTAAAACAAACGTCATCACAGCATCACATATGGTACCTTACTGATTATAATGACAACACCAGAGATTATTCTCTGATTATTAATTAGGGCAACAAATAGAAGTCTCTTGCTGAAGCGATTAGTGTCCTGGATTCAAAACTGACTGAGATTACAGTATCACTGTGTCTCCACTGCATTTTCAGAGGAAAAAATGCATCATGATCAAAATTTTGGAATAACATTGGATCTTTAGCTTGAATTAAACAGTTTGAATTAAACAGTCTTTGACTATCAAACATTGAAGTCAACAATGCTTACTTAACACAAGGTTATTCATTAACACAAAATAAAGGAATAAGAGAGTCTCTTATGACTTATTGTGTTTTGATTTGAACTAATAAAATAAAGTCAGTGTTCTGAGTTTCATTGAGATTCAGAGAAAAATGTATCAGAGAGATGAAGGCTTGTATCACTACACACCTCACATTCTGGTAGTGGTGTGCAATACAGTACTGCAAAAATTTGGTATTGATCGATGCCAAGTAAATACAGGTTCAGTATCACCAATAGTGATACCAATACAATACATTAAAATAATTACAGTGCTGCAAAAAACAATTATAATTCATAATGGTGTGAAGAGGATGGCTGTAAGGTGAGAAGGGAGGCCATCTATATAAAATAATAATAATAATAATAATAATAATAATTACAGTGCATTTTGATGAAGTTTAAAGCCCAACTGATATGATTTTTTGATTTTCATAAAATTGCTCAAAATATATATCTTTTATCATTTAAATATGTTCGTTTTTGCAAACAAAATGATAAATCACTTTAATTTTGCTTTAAAAGTGATTTTGAACTTCACGCCCTGTTTAATCATGGGAACTCCGATTACACACGAACACACCATCTGTGACGCAACACCGGGCAGAGCTCTGGGCTTGTCACAGTGTGCGCGTGTGAGCAGCTTACATGAAGGTATGTCTGATACAGCATCAGACCTAAATTAGATCCTGTTGTTTCTTGTTCCATCACCCAAACTATTTTCTGCTTCCCAAAATGAAGACAAATAGCTCAAATCTTCACATAGATTGCTAAATTTGTCATGTTTTAAATTGTCCGCTATTAAAGAGACCAGAGCCCTCTGCCTCTCACTACGTCACAGATGGTGCGTTCGTGTGTAATCGGATTTCCCATGATTAAACACGGCTTGAAGTTCAAAATCACTTTTAAAGCAAAATTAAAGTGATTTATCATTTTGTTTGCAAAAACGAACATATTTAAATGATAAAATATATATATTTTGAGCAATTTTATGAATAGTAAAAAAAATCATGTCAGTGGACCTTTAAGTGTTTTGTGATTTTTTTTCCCTTTGGATCATTTATTAGTTAAAGCCCAGGATAGAATTAGGAAAAGTTTATGAGTAAATAAAAATACTTTATTATAACAAAAGTTTTTTTTTTCTGAAAAAAAATATAAAAAAAATAAAAAATGGAACAGTAACAAAACAATTTTCCCCATACCGTGTGATGTCTGGATTTTATTTCTTAAACAACGTGCACAAAATGATCACTCAAGAATATATTAAAACACTGTGCTCAGAAAATATGATAAATAAATAAAAATTATTGCTTCATTGCACTCCTTTTCTGTTATTTTTTTCCTCTTAAATAAACAAACACTACAATGTTATCACACCAAAACAAATGTTATAAAACAGTAAAATATATTTAGGATAAAGGAATAAACAAAATGTATCCTCTTAAGTGAATTTTTTTCCAGGTTTGAAAAAAATAATTACAAATCAAAAATAATTAGTGAAAATACAATTAATAAAGTGTAAATAACAAAACAACCTCCAAACCCTCGAGTTCCAAGAAATAATCTCAGAAGCCTGACAGGAGCGACGCTTACATGGTTGGCTCTATATTTGATGAAACTGCAGCAGTGCATACAGGAGAGAAGATGAAGCTAAAGTAGCAATCTTATTACACTGGTATTGATCAATATCAATACTCATGTTGATGTTGATATTATCTATATTTGAATCGATCCGCCCACCACAACATTCTGGTTCAGTGACAATGAATGTGGCAGGTCTAAATATCCAAAAGAAGAAATGCAAACACACAACTCGTGCCATTTTCTCATTTAAATAATATGTACAAAATGAAATTAAACAAGAAAAATCTAAATTCTGGGAAAACACAGTGTCAAAGCTGAATATTGACGACTGCTGAAATTTGCTGAAGAAGCTGAAACTATGAAGTTGACGAAGTTAAAGAACAAAACAAATGCTAAAAGTGACTAAATGCTTGCTAAAAGGTAAAAGTAGCATTACTGTACAACACAAATTGAAAGTGTATGCTGACAAATATTTAAAAGAAAACAATTGAAGGAATTGGGAAGATACAAATTTTAACTACAGTATAAGGGAAAAAAGTTACAGTTAAATAAAGTATAAATAAGGCATGCACTGATCCACATTTTCTTGCTTCCAATCCGATCCCGATACTTAAATCTGGGTATCGGCCGATACCGATCCAGTTCCGATATCCTCATTATCATTGATTTTATATGAGTCTATAATAATCTCCTCTCAAGTACAATGTGTACACATGTATGCATGCATGTCCAAAAAGGCAACTTGAGGTAAGTTTTATTAATGTTGGATAAGTTTAAAAGTTATGATTAAATTCTGCTAACACAAAACGTGTTTTTTTTATATTCCTATATCTAAAGTGGACATTAAAGTGATTAATTTAAGTGATTGTTTGTTTAAAGTTATTTTATATATTCTTTTAAATGATGGGGTGATATAAGATTTTTTTTTTGCTTTCTGCACTCTTTTCATTCAATGTTTTCTTTTTGATGAATTTGTTTTATTTTGTCTCGTTTAAATGAATAAATAAATTGATTAAATAAAATATCAAATGGCTTTACATTGGCTAAATTCATGGGATAAACCAACACAGACATGTTCCTGTTTTTAGTATTTTACATCGCTTTATAATGTGTGTATGTGTGTGTGTGTGTGTGTGGGGGGGGGGTTAAACAGTTTTCTTGTCATTTTTAATTAATATGCTTTTATATAATTGTCTACTGTTGTACTGATAAATATCTCCTGGAGGGTAAACTATATCTTGGACTGCGGTCAAGTTAGTTTTACGTTGGAAAGTCCAGCTTCATGGCTTCAGCGGGACGCTACTCTCGCTGAACCAAAACACAAGCATCCCAACCCGGCCAGCCGCATCCCCATCTCGTTGGAGGGGCAGGCTGAGAGAAGCTGCCTGAAATCAGAGCACCCACCCCGGATTGAACAAGAAAAACACCCCGCTGAAGCCAGTGAGCTCAAATGTTTACCGATAAGTTTCTAAACTTCATCGTAAGAAATCCTTCATTTTCTATAATTACGATGAAGTTTAGCAACTTCTTGGTAAACATTTGAGCTCCATGGCTTCAGCGGGATGTTACTCTCGTTGAACTGAAACAAAGGCATCCCGACCCGGCCAGCAGTGTATATATATCTGGGTCTCTTTGTGAAATTCCCATTCTGTAGTAGTTGTTCTGAAAAGAACTGTTGGTGTTTTTCAGCGACCTCCAAAATGTGTGTTGGCATTTCAAAACCGATTGAAATATTTTCTTTCCGTTCATTGAATTTTGCCATTGCAAATAGATTTGTGATTGGTTTCCTTGAACGTTTGAACGTCAACGTTTCACTTGCAAACAGAGACTTCCTGCATTCTCAAATTAATCAGATTGAAGCTCAGCGTGAGAAAATGGCCAACAACTTCAAAAAAGTCACCCAAGTGCCAGCGCCTCTCCGTATACAGGTTATGAAACAGATCAGCAGCAACATGATGTGATTTTTCACAGTGATTATTCTGGTTATTTATTCATGAGTCCAACAGCCTCAGGGTAGAAGCTGTTCATCAGTCTAGTGGTTCTACACTTAATGCTCCTGAACCTCCTTCCTGAGGGGAGTGGGGCAAAAAGTGTGTGCTGGGTGAGTGGGGTCCTTCATGATGCAGGTGGCCCTCTTCCTGCATCTGGAGGTGTAGATGTCTGTGATGGTGGGGAGACTGACTCCAACAGATCTTCTGTGCAGCCTTCACCACTCTCTGTAAAGCTTTTCTTTCTGCAGCTGTGCAGCCTCCATGCCACACGTTGATGCTGGAGCACAGGATGCTCTCCACTGCACACCTGTAGAAGGAGGTGAGGACTGAGCTTCTCAGACCAGCTCGTCTCAGCCGTCTGAGGAAGTAGAGTCTCTGATGACCTTTCTTGATCAGGCTGGTGGTGTTGTTGCTCCAGTTGAGGTTATCGTTCATGTGTACACCCAAGTACTTGTAAATGGAGACCGCTTCCACCGCAGATCCTCTTATGTTCAATGGGGTGTGGGTGTGTTTGTTTCTTCTGATGTCCGCAATCATCTCCTTTGTCTTCTTCACATTATGTGAAGGTTATTGATGTGAATGTTTCACATAATCAGTGCTCGCAACATGTGTTGGGGATGATGCTCAGCTACTACCACAACACATTTGGCTCAGTATCTGTAAAACATACCCAGCTTATGGCTTTTTTTATGTTTCTTATTTGTAGTGATGAACATCAAGCTGATCATGCTGATTCCAAAAAAATAATTAGTTGTAGATGTTTGTACCTCCTGTAACACTAGAAGTTTTATCAAAATCCATTTAAGGTTCATGAACTATTTTGCCAAATGACAGAGTTGACTTTGGTTGTGACCCATTTCTATTATAAATAAAAGTTTGGCTTTAGCTTAACTATAACATTCTATTTGGAGCACAATCCTTCAGTTTAGAAATTATGCCTCTATTGCAGAAGCTCTCCCATGTGCAACAATGTTGGAGTTTATTTATTTATTTTATTTTATTTTTAAGTACGAGCAATGATGCTCTTGTGTTCTACTACCAAAAAAGAACAGTCTTACCCAGAAGAGGGTTTCCAGACAAATTAAGGTAGGATAAAAAATAAGAAATAAAACTCATGATGCATTAAATCATTAGGACTATAGCTCTCTGAAGGTTTGTGCATTTTAGTTCTTTTAAACCCTAACTTTTTTGTTGTTTATCCTCCTAGGCTGTGTGCAGACCATCTCTGTGGTCGGCCCTGTGTTTGGATACCTCTTAGGGTCCCTTTGTGCTAAAATCTATGTGGACATTGGATTTGTAAAAATGGGTAAGTTGAAGTACATTTTATTTACAGTTTTTAAATACAAGTCATCAAATACCTGTAAAAAGGGTCTAGAAAATCATCATTTTAAACTGTCTAACATCCAGAGAGCTCATCTGATCTAGAAAACATTGTGTGGAAATACTTATTTTTTATATAATGCAGTTTACATGATCATATCGAGGGTCAGTGACTGAATAACAACAAAACCCAATAAGAAAAAATCATTTATTGAATGGAATGATTGACACTTTTTTGCTAAAATATTGTATGTGTGAGTGAGAGAGTGAATGGTTGTTTGTCTCGTTTGTCTCTACGTGGCCCTGTGATGGACTTGCAACCCGTCCAGGGTGTACACCGCCCCTTGCACTGTAGCCGTTTTCGCATTGCACGGCCCTCCCCAGTCCGGCTCGTCCCTGGTTGGCCCAGAGCCAGCCCTGGCCCGCCCCCGTACGCATTATGTGGAGAGCAAGCCTTGAAGTGGGTGGGGTGTTCTCTTGAAGTGGGTGGGGTGTTCACTTGACGTGGGTGGAGTGTTCTTGTGTGCGCGCTTACAGTGTTTTAAGAGAGGACACGCCGCTAAAAAATATTTGTTAGCTGAATATATATATTAGTGTTTCTGAGTTAAATTTTTGTTAATAACTGATTACAAATCAGCTTATGTTAGAACGTAAATAACACGAAGCGCGCACCCATTTCCGCCTTTCAGCGCGACCTGAATGTCATTAAAATATAACTAATATTCTCTAACTCTTTTCCGTAGCCATGCTTTTAAAATATAACTAATATTCTCTAACTCCTGCGTGTAGCCTGGATGTTACGTGGGGCGAATCCTTTAGAGGAAAAGTGGACTCCTAAAATGACAAGTACAAATCCTTGGCTGAGTGGTTAGGACGTTTGCCTGTAACTAATTTTATCTTGACCAGGGGAAGCGGGTTCGAGTCCCACCTGGTTCATGTTATTTTATGTTTGTCTTTTATTGGAGAAAATAAAAGGAGTTTGTGTTATGCCTGTGGTTAACACTAACTCCTGATGGTTGCTTGTCCTGAGCCTGGTTTTGCTAAAGGTTTCTTCCTCATGAGGGAATTTTTCCTTTCCACTGTTGCCTTCATGCTTGCTCAAGATGAGAGTTCTGCACAGTTCAAAGCAGTCTGCTCCTCGGATAAATAGTGTTAACTTATTATTTTTATGTATGAATGTTTCTGGTCAGTTCTCTTAGACAACTTCTGTTATGACATGACGCTATATACAGTAAATAAACTGAACTGAAGTGAATTCCGTTGATCGATGTTTGCCGGATGCATACTGGTGCGGGTCCTTGCTGATGTTGATGGTAACTTTGATGTGGGTCATGACTAGGGTTTTAACAGACTACTCAAGTAATCGACACATCGATTCCTAGGACGTCTATCGATTTTTTAAATTTCACATAGAGTATTCGTAGTGACGTCATCACGTCGCAGTTACAGAAAAGAAAATGAATCAACTTCCTGTTTGGAGCGCATTGCAAACCGGTGTTACACCAAATTCTGTGACCATCGTATATTGTGACCTTAGGGGGCGGTGTTGCATGAACTGTTGCAGCTCACAGAATGTAACACCAGGTCCAATCGACCGAACCAAAACCAGCTTCCACTGACCTTGTTTCACAAACAAAAAGCAAAAAACATGAATCTCTAAACCTATAAAAAAAACTATAAACATAATTATCTCTAAAACTAAACCTAATGCGCAGCACCGCGGGCGGTGCGGGGTGGTCGACTGCCCCACTGTTTTTAGTTTCGTTTTTGACGTGCCGCACGTTTCTTTCACTTTTGCAGCTTAATAATAATAACTAATAGTTTTGGTTTTCCTGTGATTTATCTGCAGTATGATAAATGGTAGTCCAGCATAATGTACACTCCCAATGTTTTGTTGGTCTTTTTTTTTTTTGTAAATATTAAATGACGTTTTTTTTTGCGTTTTTATTTAGTTATTTTTGCATCTTAAGATGACATCATCAACTACTCGAGTTCTACTCGAGCTTTATTATGTTAATGTCGAGTTTTAAAATTATGTACTCGTTCAAACCCTAGTCATGACCAGTCTCTCGGTACATTTAGCGACTATCGGAGTGAAGGCTACTGGCCTGTAGTCATTCAGACCAGTCAATTCAGAGCTTTTAGGAACTGGGATGATGGTAGCAGTTTTCAGGCAGGTGGGAACAGTTGCCAGTGTGAGGGAGGTGTTAAAGATGTCGACCAGCACCTCACAAAGCTGATCGGCACAGTCTTTCAGCACCCTTCTCAGGATGTTATCAGTCCCTTTTGCTTTGTGAGCACTACTTTTCCTGAAGGTACTCCTTACTTCTGTTGAAGTCACGCTGAGGAATTCCTCTTCCAGTGGTGAGGTGAGTCTGGTGCTGGGTGGTCTATTTGGGTCTTCAAAGCAGGCATAGAACCTGGTAAGAGCATAAGGCAGTGATGAGTCCCTCCGCTAATGGTTTGTTTCATTGTCAAGGTTTATTCATTCATCTCGTGTTGTGACTAATCAAAATATAAGCCAATCTATGTTAAGGTTTTTGGGAATCACTTTAGGAACCTCTGCAATAGATCCTGTTTTCTTGGGAAACACAGAACCCTTAAATGTGTATATGTTTTGTTTACTCCCCCATCCACTGGATTTGTTTATGCAGAGAAATTTAATTAACCTCATTGCTATTGTTGAAGTCATTAGCAGCACCTGCACTGCTCTCATCATTACAAGTCACAATTTCTGCTGTGAAAGAGGTCTTTTCAGTCATAAACCCAATGCACAATGGCATGAGCTCCAGCAGTGTGGGGGTCACAATCAGAGTGCACACATATCGCCACTCTGGACAGGTGTACGGGATTAGGATCAATTAGCTAATGAAGGACGTCAGCTGAGGGAAGGGAAAGCCTGAGACCTCTGGTAATAATCAAATAGAGTGCAGCGAGGGAGGGAAGGAAAGAAGGAGGCAAGCAATTTGAGTTTAAACACTACCCAAAATTGTAGTTAGAAAAGTTTGTTTTTTATCTACATCAAATTTTGCTTTGTTGCTAAGTATAAATAGCTGCATAGATAAACATAATAAAATTTTAAACTATTAATACAATGAACTTTTTCTGGACTCAGATACATATGATATTGCTTGGGGAATGCTTTGATATTGTGTGTATGTGTGTGTGTGTGGGGAGGGGGGGCATGCTTGTGGTAGTGTTTTGATGATTCAAGGATTCAAGGTTTTTTATTTGTCATTCGCACCACATGTGGTACATGTGGTGGAACGAAATTGTGTACATAGGGTCCCGGTTACATCCAACAATAAAATGTAAAAGAAAAGCAGTAATAAGATCTAATGGTGTGTTCACACAGAGCAGCGTTTTGACCTCCAAGCTTCCAGCTTCCATGTAAAGTCAATGGTGGACGCACCTAGGCACCTCCTGGCGTCTGGCGTCAGGTCGCGTGCGTGTTGCGCGTTCTGAGGAGCGTTTTTCCGTGTACGTGAACCGGCGTCGGCTTCCAAGTTCCGCTTCAGCTGAGCTGAAGTTTTCGCGGTTCAAACGTTCAAACGCCGCTCAAATCTACCTGATTGGTTGGTGTGTCAACCAATCAGGGAGAGTCGGGGTGGAGCTATGTGACGCGGAACGAGGGGACGGTTGTGCGCATGCGCAACTGTGTGACGCATTGTTTGTTGGACAGATAGAAAGCGCGAAGTTGTGTACAATGGAGGAGAAACTCATCGTTGCTGTGTGTACCCATCCAGTCCTTTACGACCAGTCAAATGTCCTCTACAGAGACAGAAATAAAAAGCTCGTTGCCTGGCGGAGTGTCAGTGATGAAGTCGGTTTACCGGGTAAGTTTTTAATGGTGAACGTTTCACGTTTAGCCAGTTTAAGCTCTGCTAGCCGTTTTGATTTGATGTTTGTTCATTCATTATAAAAGAACAATACAAGACACTTTCATCAGATACAAGAATACAAGTCGGATAAAATAAATGGAGCACAAAGAAGATGAAATCCTATTATATCTGCCCCTTATTTCACAGTTTGTTCAAACAATCATAACCTTCAAACTACATCACAAATTGGATAAAAATAAGAATGATTTCAGCTATCACAAAGTATAGCCAACACATTTAACGTTTTTCAATGCCTTTGTTTAGTGGAAACATGCAAGAAGAGGTGGAAGAGTCTCCGGGACTAATAAATAAATTGTTTATTTGTTATTTGATTCACAGAAACTATTGACGCAGGTGTGTTGGAGCTGTCTCAAACCGTATCTCCAGTGACAACTCCTGCTCCAGTGAGAACTACTTCTCCTGTCACATCATCCACCACGTCTGTGATGCCAGCACCTTCGTCTGCCCCAGGTGTGACTCTCATCGTGCTTTTTGTGTAGATTTAGTGTCAAAAAACCACAGACACAAATACACACACAACTGATCCAGTGGTGGCAAAATCTCCCCCACTTCAAAACACACCCACACACACAGAACATATGTAAACTCATAAGAACAATTAATTGAAAGCTCATCTAACATTCAACACATGTACTGTGTTCTTTACAGGATCAGCGCAGAAGAGACCCCGTAGGGAGCAGGGACCCATGCAGCGGAAGGATTTTGAACGTGAGGTCCTTCAATTCTTGAATACAAGAAAAGATATGGCTGCCACACTGCCCCCACCACCACCTCCCGCCTGCGAAGTAGAGCGTTTTGTGATGTCGTTGGTAGCTCCCCTGAAACGTATGCCTGTGTAGTAATATAGGAAGGGGTCAGTTTACTGACTTACCTATATTTTAGATGTATAAATTGGCAGGGTTTAGACTGACACAAAAATACATCATTAATTAAACGAGTTCTCTCTTTTTCAGTTCAATACCAATAATTCTATACCTTGACCAGATGTAATTCACAGGAAACGTTAAACTTATGTTGGCACAGCAGGACTGGACCATTTATTTAACATAATTGTAAATTACATCACACATTTGTACATGATTGGTTGATTATTTTTCCTATAATTAACTTCAGCACAGATGAAATATAGGAACAACAGAACAGTGAAGGATGATATTTTACTCATTTCTGTAGGTACATTAACTTAGTTTCTGGCTTAGGAAGATAAAGGTTTAGGAGGAGAAAATGGAGGAAGAAAAGTTAAGAGTCAGGGAGTTATCTTGATGTGTTTAACCAGAAGCATGGCAGCTCTCCGGCTGAACTCGGCTACACGTTGGTACCCTTGGCAAAGCATTTGACGACTTGTTACCTCGTGAAGATGGTCAGTCTCCCTCGGTCCAGTTTGGTCAGTTCGTTTACCGTTCTCAGCGTCTCCAGACGTGCGCCTTGACTCGAACCGAAAGTAACGGCAGCTCCTGGTGGTGTTGTTCAAGATAAGACGTTCCTTAAAGGAATGTCAATAAAGTGAAGCTTTTCACAGCTGGAAATTGATTTATAACAGGCATGTTATAAATCTTTTAACTGAATGACGAGTCCTTAGCGTGTGACTGGTGTTCATTCAGCTCTTTGGGGAACCTCATCATGGAATTGAGGTCCTCAGCAAACTCGTCAGTTCCAGCAAAAGCTTAGAACTTTAAGGAAGGATCTGTGATCAGTGACTTGTTGTTCTTCTCTGATTGGTCCAAACAAACCAGTGGATGAAGGTCACTCGGATAGGAGAAGATCAGTTTTTAGAACAGAGAAGAAGTTGTTTAGAATGAAGACAGAGAAACAGATTAGACTGGAGCCAGCTTCATAAAACAACTGATTAAAACTGTGTTCTAACTTCTAACAAAACTGATCGAGTTCAGTCTGACATATTAATTCACTTTCACCGTTTGATTCATCATATGAAGAAGTGATCATTATTTTGAAATAACATTGGATTTCCAACTTGAATTAAACAGTTTGAATTAAACAGTCTTTGACTTAACAAACATTGAATTCAATAATGCTTATACAAGTAACACAAGGTTATTCATTAACACAAAAAGAGGAATAAGAGAGTCTCTTATGACTTATTGTGTTTTGATTCAAAATAATGTAATAAAATAGTGTTAATGTCCTTTTTCTGAGAGTATCAGTGAAAAGGTGTCACTGGGACAGTTCAAGTATCAGAACGGGCATGGTCATGCCCACTACACCTGCATTACAGCGTGAGAGACTTCAATATAAAATCTACACCATGGTTTATGAGGAGTCCACTGGCGACAGAGTGGGTCCAGTGACATCCCAGGAAGGCTAATATAATATATATATACATATACACTTTGTATATACATATATATATATATATATACACTTTGTATATATAGATATACACACACATATATATACACACATATATATATATACACACATATATATATACACACATATACACTTTGTATATATATATATGGATATATATGGATATATAATTTGTTTTTTTTTTAGATAGCAATGTGTTTTCTACTTTTAAATAAATGTGTTTTCTACTTTTAAATAAATGTGTTTTCTACTTTTAAATAAATGTGTTTTGTACATAGAATTGGTGTGCAAGTCTTTACATGCGTAGGAGAAACTTGCTGGCTGGTGTAAATCTACATAAGAAACTTTACATTTCATGTAGATAGCTTTAATATTGCAGGTTTGTTACTAGCACTTTCTGGCATTTGTATGATTTCATATGAATACAGTGGAACAGGGCAGAAATATACTATTTCTGTAAAATTTTGGTTTTAGTCTGCTATTCATTTTTTGGTCCTTTATGTTAATATTAAATGTTGGCACAAAAGTTTCCCCAAATAACAAATACAGTACTAGTTCAGTACGACTTCAGATAATCATTTTCTTACTTACTTAATAAAAAGTAATTATTAGAGATTATATAATGAAATGTAAGTTATATAAGGTATCACCATAAACCGGAAACAGTTGCGTTTCTGGTCGTTTATGTATGAATACTTAAGTAAAACTAACCGAAAGACAGAACAGAAATTTATCACACAATTTTCATCTGTAAGTTTTAATGCAATTATACACATTCAACTAATGAAAATGTGGATACGACAGTGTTCACAATGAACGGCGTGTACTTGGTCATATAAAGAACTAAATTAAACAAAAGTAATAAGTATAACAAGAAACTGTTCAGAATGACTTGGCTCTGCAGGTGATTTGGTGGAACGTAACCGAGCCGTTGCAAGTCAGTGGGGGTGATGGATGACTACTCTGTTTGCTGCCATGCCACTGCTCCTTCTTCTGAGAAGTATCTCATGAATGCCTCTCTGGCCACAATTGCATCTCTTGCCGCACAGTTTGCTCCCACTCTCTGGACACCAGGAAGGGGTTCTTCCGTTCCACGGTGTGCTGGTATGTCGTCACCCCGGATGAAATTGTGGAGAACACAAGTGGCTTTCACACACTTCTCCACGCAGAGCCTGACCAAAGATGGAGTGGGCCAGGACCCCGCCGTCACTGGTTCTTCCATACCCCCCAACATCAATGATACGGAACCTGTATTCCAACACGAAAGCTGTTTGCTATGGTCCTGTAGGAGCCCCCAGTAGCAAAAAACCTGCATAGAGAAAGAGTAATTACAATTATTACAGACATGACATTAAACGTACAACATCTGTAATGCACATAATAGAACCTACACACACACACACCTCTATATGTATACACACTAGGATGTGTGGCCAACATCACTCAGATAGACACAATACTGTATGTATGTACTTATGTACACACTCTTCTGTATAAAGAATAATATGTATTTCTATACCGGTGTATATATATATATATATGTGACACAGACACACAGACAGACACACAGACAGACATTGGCACTTTTTATCTGTTGTCCCAAAATAGAAAAGAAGAATATGTATTTATATATATATATATATATATATATATATTATATGACAGAAAGAGAGACAGATATTCGCGCTATATTTATCTGTTGTTGCAAACAACCAACCGGAGACAGATGGCCAAGCGTTCTTCAGCTGGGATCGCGCGCCTGTAGTTGTCCTGGTAGGTGATGCGGGCACCAACACGAGACAGCAGGTCGTCAAACTGGGCACGGTTGAGACGGAAGTACCGCTTAAAGCGCTCCTCGTCCATGCGCAGCTCCTGGATTAAATGGTGAAACTCCCCGAATTCAGAACGCCTCTGAATAGTTTCGTGAACCCAGACACGGCGCCTTGCACGTCTTCGGCGTGCCACTAGCAAACATATTAATAAAGCTGCCTCCACATCATCCGCCATTTTGAGAACAGACGACGACAACAACAACACATCAGACCGGAAAGAGAATCACGACGCTCCTCCCACACCCCGCCCCCACGACGCCGCTGCCACGAAGCCGCCGCAACACTACAGTTTGGACACCAGGGGGCAGTGCGTCCACTTCCGTGCGTGAGGAGCGTTTTGGAGGCTGAAAACGGTGCTCTGTGTGAACACACCATAAGATATGCACTAAGAAAAACATCAACTACATATACACTAAGCACTGGTAACATAAAAACATTACGTCAAACAGCAGCACAAACACGAGTCTGTGTGACCAGATGAGCACGAATGAACACAACAACATGAAACAGATCAGCAGCAACATGAAACAGATCAGCAGAAACATGATGTGATTTTTCACAGTGATTATCCTGGTTAGAGATTCATGAGTCTGACATCTTCAGGATAGAAGCTGTTCCTCAGTTTAAATGTCTAAAGGTTCCAGAAAAAGTGAGTAATGTCACCTAAGTTGATGTGGCCATCACTACTGGACAAATGGTGGACTCTTAATTTTATACTGAGATGTGGGGTTTGTAGAGCAACTTGTGCTATCTATTTGTATGGGTACTTGTTCTGTTGTGTATCTGGTAGATTTCTTTGCATAGTCTGCTTTGTTATTACAAAAGGTTAAATAGTCCAAAGGATAACTTGTGATAAAAGTAGAGTATGATGGAGTCAAGATAAACTCGGTGCTCAGTGAAAAAATAAAGAATGCAATTTTCAAGTGCAATCTCAGGTAAAGTTCAGCTTAAAGGCTAGCTGTAAGTCAGTATTCTACCATTCATAAAAAATACATATATTTTCTAGTTCCCTTATCAGTCATGTCACTCGGTGCAACATATTGCTATGGGATTTGTGCCCCTGCACGATTACCTGAAGGAATACATTCACGCCTTTACGTCAGGGGTGTCAGTGTCGTGCCAGAGGACCCACCGTCTGGGTATTTAAGCAGCTGACGCCCATCCATCGATCTCTTATTGCCCTTCACCTCGCTTAAAACTTGAACTTCGTGGGACTTCTCTGTTGTTGTATCGCTCGATCAGAGGTGAGCTTTCTCCCTACGCTGAGAGTACAGAGAAATTTTTCCTGCGTACTGCTGGGCTGGCGAAAGCTAGTCCAGCGTTTTTCTACTTACCTCAAAGTTTTCTTCTCTCTCCGCAGCTGCTTTGCTCGACGGTGCTAACTGCGTCACAACACTCCCTGCTAACCATTAGCAGGCTAACCAGCGAAAGCAAGACGATGGAGAGAACGGCTTCGAACAAAAGGAAACTAGGAAACGCCTCGACGATTCTCGTCTCCAGACATGGCTCCCGATAAGAGAAAACGGAGGACAAAGACAGAAGAAAGCCAGTAGGACGACGAGCCCTCGCTCGCGCCCCTGCCCCAGCGGCTGCGGCTACTCCCTCTCGGCGACGGACACCCACGAGGCCTGTCCTGTCTGCCTAGGGATCCTGCACACGAGAAAAGTGCTGGAATCCCCCCACTCCTGCTCCCACTGCTGTCGGATGCCGGCGGTAGTAAGGAAACGCTGCGCGGACACATTGGCTAAATCAATGGCGAAGGCCTCGGTGCTGAAGGCCGCACGCCTCACAAAGCTACACGCTCCCGAGCCAGAACTCGAGAACGTGGACCTGGAATGCAACTGTCAAGTTGGGGATGAGAACGTGTCGGACTCCTCGGTTCCCGTTGAGGACTTGACACCCGAATTGTCTGACCAAGACGCCGAGTACGGTTGCAGAGGGGAAAGTGTGGATTTCTTTCAGAACCTGGCGCAAATTCTACCGGAACCGGACGTGTCGGTCCCTGCTCTGTTCGACCTGTGCCATAGGGCGGCGGACGTCCTGCAGGTCGCGTGGCAAGACACCACGCCTTGCCAACAGGTTACAAGACTGGCGGGAAACTACTTCTATGCGAAGCAGCAGCCGACGACGTTGCAAAAAATGCTAATTTTCCCGGACTTCCTCATAGAGCTCACACGTTCCTGGGCGGCACCCGGAGCTTCCATGACGTTGCCACTATCCCGACTCCTGGATGTCGCAGGAATGGAGACAGCAGGTCTCGCCAGCGCACCCCTGATATAGGAGACCCTGGCTGCTCATCTGGCCTCTGTAGCTACGGGGGCGAAGCCAGTGCTGCCCAGAAGGGCCTGCTGCGCTTCGGAGAAACAGCTCGAAAAGTGCTACAAGGCTCAGGGTCTCGCGGCTCGCGCGATGAACGCCTTGACCATGATGCAGGCGTACCTGGCAGAAAAGTTGCAGGAACTCCAAGTAACGACACACGAACAAGCCGTAACGGAGGCCATGGAGGAGGCCTGCCGCACCTCTGACTTCGTGCTCCGCATGATGGAGACAATAGCCATCACGTAAGGCAGAGCAATGGCGGAAATGGTTGTTGCCCAACGCCCTCTTTGGTTGACTTTATCTGACCTCCCAGAAAACCAGAGGTCCCCCTTCCTCCAGCACCCAATTGAGCCGGCGGGACTCTTCGGGAGAGCCCTGGAACGCATCCAGGCCAGGCTGGAACAAAGACGCAAACAGGCAGAAGCCCTCTGCAAGGGGCTGCCAAGGAAAAGCTTTGCACCCCCAAAGGAAGACATGCGTGACCTCCCACGGAAGAGACCTGCTGGCGAAACTGAGATTTTCCAGTATCGGCCAAGGGCCTCTTCACTGACCCTGTGTGGAAAGCAGATTCGGGCCTGATGAAACAGGACGAGTTGATAATTTTACAGGTTTGCCCGCCACGCGGTACGGGAACCTGACCTTTTGAGCCCAGTCTCCACTTATAAAACACAACGAGGAGCTGGTGACATGTGTGCGCTCACTAAACATGACTCGCCTACTGTATGTGTAATCAAAACAAACACTGTTTCATGCATGTACAAAAATAAAAGTACCAAAACACAGACTACCCTGGTTCTTGACTCGAGTCACACCTTCATAAAACACAAACCACGTGGTCAAACTATGAACCGCAGCAAGATACACAAGCTCTGCCTGAGACAGTCAGATCTCACGATATCTTCTGTTGGGCTGACTAGCCTGCTCGAGAGAGCGCGAGAAGGGTCAAAGGCCACCCCTCCCGCACTCAAAAATGACGAGCAGCAATTGGATATGCCCTCTAGGCTCATGGTGCACGCGCATGCCTGGAGGACATGTCTGCCAAACGAATGGGTCATGACGACTATATGTCGTGGGCTCAAGCTGCAGTTCACCAGGAGACTGCCCCCCTTCACAGGGGTACTGCAATCAAATATTAACCCTGGATGCGCACACATGATGAGGGAGGAAGTATTGATGATGCTACAGAAGGGAGTAATAAGTTTGGTCCCGAAGCGCAAACTACGCTCTGGCCACTACAGCAAGTACTTCCTGGTGTCCAAAAAGGATAATTCCCTGAGACCGATCCTGGATCTCAGGACTCTGAAAAAGAGAATAAAAACTTTTAAGTTCAAGATGCTTACACTGCGACAGGTTCTCTAGTCTGTGAGACCAGGAGACTACGCATGTACAATGGATTTGAAAGATGCCTATTTCCATGTAGGCGTGTGGAGGAAACACAGAAAATTCTTCCGTTTTGCTTTCGAGGGAAAGGCTTATGAATTCAAAGCCCTACCCTTCGGTTTGAAGACGGCTCCTCGTACATTTACTAAATGTCTGGACGCAGCCCTGACATCCCTTAAGAATCAAGGTCTCAGGGTTATGAGCTACCTGGATGATCTCCTGATTTTGTCTGGAAGCAGACTACAGGCCCAGTCACACTCCTACAGAGTGATCTCTCACCTGGAGTCTCTTGGTTTTGTCATAAACCTACAAAAGAGTGACCTAACTCCATCACGGGTTACCGTATTTGTGGGAGTACAGATCGACACCGTCCGGAACAGAGCATGGCTCTCAAGGAAATGAGTTTCCTCGATTCGCCATTGCCTGGCAAAATTTAAACTGGATCAGCGGGTTCCCATGAAAAGGTGACAACGCCTTTTAGTCCTCTTGGCGGCAGCCATACCCTGTGTACCATACACATTGCTGAAAATGTAGGCCCTAAAAGTATGGCTAAACCAACAGACATAACCTGCCCTGCTTGGTCGAGCAGGAAAGGTTAGAATAGATTCAGAGTGCCTGAGAGCCCTGGAACCTTGGAGAGACTTGTCTGTCTTCACGGAAGGGGTCTCGCTGGGTAGGGTGTCATCTTGTGTGATCATCACGACGGACGCCTCAAAAACAGGATGGGGGCGATCTGCAGAAATCAGAACGCCCGTGGCCTTTGGAATAAACAGGAAGCGAGATTACATATCAACTTCCTGGAATTGTTGGCCGTATTCCTGTCAGTAAAATTCTTTTTTGGCAAAGGTCTGATTGCACGGCAGTACGTCCTGGTGAAATCAGATAACAGGACCACAGTCTCCTTCATCAAGAGATAGGGAGGGACAAGGTCCCGGGCCCTCCTCGGACTGACGCAGAAGATGCTCACGTGGTGTGCTCCAAGAATCTTGTCACTCAGGGCGACTCATGTTCCCGGTGAACTAAATTATGGAGCATGCCCTCTCGAGAGGGCCTCTCTTGGCGTCAGAATGGAGCCTGAATCCACGGGTTGTGGAGCAGGTCTGGTCACGATTTGGGAGAGCCTCAGTGGACTTGTTCGCTTGCAGAGCTAGCTCGCAGTGTGACCTTTACTTCTTTTTGAAGGAAGCAGATGCACCGTTGGGAACGGACTCTCTGGCACATGACTGGCCAGCAGGGGTGCTGTACTATGCTTTTCCACCTGTCCCTCTGATCGAGGTGACACTGGAACATGTACGTCAGGGAGCCCTCTCTCTGATCCTGATAGCTCCCAGGTGGCCGCAGAAACAGTGGTTCCCGGAGTTGATCTCAATGTTATCAGGGATACCATGGCAATTGCCTCCTCACAGGGACCTGCTGACTCAGGCACGTGGGTAGCTTCTACACCCACGTCCAGAGTTGTGGTAGCTTTCAGCCTGGCCTTTGAAGGGAACTGGCTGAGGGCCTAAGGCTTTGATTGCTTTATCCCAAAACAAACAGCAACAACATACACAAGGATGTCCCTTGGTGTTTATGTTTGCTTAGGAGATGTTCAATGGAGGGGTTCCCCCCTCCTTTAACGGGTCTAAACGGGTTAATATTTGATTGCAGTACCCCTATGAAGGGGGGCGGTCTCCTGGTGAACTGCAGCTTGAGCCCACGACATATAGTCGTCATGACCCATTCGTTTGGTAGACACGCCCTTCAGGCGTGCGTGTGCGCCATGAGCCTGGAGGGCATGTTCAATTGCTGCTCGTCATGTTTGAGAGCGGGAGCGGTGGTCTTTGACCCTTCTCGCACTCTCTCGAGTGGGCTGGTCAGCCCAACAGAAGATATCGTGAGATCTGACTGTCTCAGACAGAGCTTGTGTATCTTGCTGCAGTTCATAGTTTGACCACGTGGTTTGTGTTTTATGAGAGTTGGACTCGAGTCAAGAACCAGGGTAGTCTGTGCTTTGGTACTTTTATTTTTGCACATGCATGAAACAGTGGTTGTTTTGATTACACACACAGTAGGCGAGTCATGTTTAGTGCGCACACACATGTCACCAGCTCCTTGTAGTGTTCTACAAGTGGAGACTGGGCTCAAAAGGTTAGGTTCCCGTCCCGCGTGGGCGGGCAAACCTGTAAAATTATCAGTTCCTCCTGTTTCATCAGGCCCGAATCTGCTTTCCACACGGGGTCATCGAAGAGGCCCTCGGCCAGTACTAGAAAGTCTCACTGTTACCAGCAGGTATTTTCCGTGGGAGGCCATGCACGTCTTCCTTTGGGAGTGCAAAGCTTTTCCTCGGCAGCCCCTCGCGGAGGGCTTCCGCCTGTTTGCATCTTTGTTCCAGCCTGGCCTGGATGCGTTCCAGGGCTCCGCCGAAGAGTCCCGTCGGCTCAATCGGGTTCTGGAAGAAGGGGGACCTCTGTTTTTCCAGGAGGTCCAATAAAGTCAGCCAAAGATGGCGTTGGGCGACAACCATTTCCGCCATTATTCTACCTTACGTGATGTCTATTGTCCCCATCATGCAGAGTATGAAGTCAGAGGTGCTGCAGGCCTCCTCCATGGCCTCCGTTTCGGCTTGTTCGTTTGTCTTTGCCTGGAGTTCCTGTAGCTTTTCTGCTAGGTACGCCTGCATCATGGTCGAAGTGTTCATCATGCGAGCCGCGAGACCCTGAGCCTTGTAGCATTTCTCAAGCTGTTTCTCCAAAGCGCGGTAGGCTCTGCTGGGCACCGCTGGCTTCGTCCCCGTAGCTGCGGAGGCTAAATGAGCCGCCAGGGTCTCCTCTATCGGGGGTGCGCTGGCAAGACCTGCTGCCTCCATTCCTGCGACATCCAGGAGTCGGGATAGTGGCAGCGTCATGGGAGCTCCGGGCTCCGCCCAGGAGCGCATGAGCTCCATGAGGAAGTCCGGGAAAATTGGCATTTTTTGCAATGTCGTCGGCTGCTGCTTCGCATAGAAGTAGTTTCCCGCCAGCCTCGTAACCTGTTGGCAAGGCGTGGGGTCTGGCCATGCGACCTGCAGGGCATCCGCCGCCCTATGGCACAGGTCGAACAGAGCAGGGACCGACACGTCCGGTTCCTGTAGAATTTGCACCAGGTTCTGAGAGGAATCCAACTTTTCTCCTCTGCAACCGTACTCGGCGTCTTGGTCAGATACTTCGGGCGTCAAGTCCTCGACGGGAACCGAGGAGTCTGACGCGTTCTCATCCCCGACTTGACCGTTGCATTCCAGGTCCACGTTCTCGAGCTCTGACTTGGGAGCGAGCAGCTTCGAGAGGCGTGCGGCCTTCGCGATTGATTTAGCCAACGCGTCCGCGCGGCATTTCCTCATTACTGCCGGCATCAGACAGCAGTGGGAGCAGGAGTGGGGGGATTCCAGCGCTTTTCGTGCATGCAGAATCCCTAGGCAGACAAGACAGGCCTCGTGGGTGTCCGTCGCCGAGAGGGAGTAGCCGCATCCGCTTTGGCAAGGGCGCGAGGGCTTGTCGTCCTGCTGGCTATCTTCAGAGTCTTTGTCCTCCGTTTTCCCTTATCGGGAGCCATGTCCGGAGACGAGAAGTGTTCCTAGTTTCCTTTTGTTTGAAGCCGTCCTCTCCGTCGTTTCGCTTTTGCTGGCTAGCCTGCTAATGGTTAGCAGGGAGTGTTGTGAAGCAGTTAGCGCCGTCGAGCGAAGCAGCTGCAGAGAGAGAAGAAAACTTTGAGATAAGTAGAAAAACGCTGGACTAGCTTTCGCCAGCCCAGGAGTATGCAGGAAAAAAAATTACGCTCAGCGTAGGGAGCAAGCTCACCTCTGATCGAGCAATGCGACAACAGAGAAGTCCCACGAAGTTTAGGTTTTAAGCGAGGTGAAGGGCAATAAGACATCGATGGATGGGCGTCAGTGGCTTAAGTACCCAGAGGGAGGGGCCTCTGGCGCGACGCTGACACCCCTGCCGTAAAAGCGTGATTGTATTCCTTCAGGTAAACTGCGCGGGCACAATTTCCCATAGTGATATGTTTCACCGATTTACAAGACTGATAAGGGAACTGGTTGATCCACTATGAGAAGATGCTATTTGTAAGACTGAGCTGAATACAGCACCTCAGACTGAAGAAGTATTTCAGATAAAAGACGAAACGTTTCTACAATTTTTATGTTTTGTATTTTGAATGTCCAGAGGACCAGACTTAACTTTTTTAGTCTTCAAAAGCAGTTTTATGAACTACAGTTGGCTGAAGCTCCTGAAGTGTTAAAGCCAAATTAGAAACGGTTCTTGTCAAATAGCTGTTTTGTGCTTTTGTGAAATACCAAGTGAGTGCTTTGCATAAGCAGCTTATGATCATCTAGCCAGATACACTGAATAAG
>JBBPBX010020908.1:2498-39142 GCA_038048925.1 Garcialebias charrua | reverse complement strand
GAGAGAAGCAAAGCGTGCTCTGTTCACACAAGGAGGGCTGTTGGTCAGGCTCCTTGTTGTGCCATTAACTCTAAAATACCATGTTATTGAATCATGTTTTTACTTATGTACAGGGCTTAATTTGTAAAGCAATCAATGCCGCAACACAAATAGCCGGGGGGGGGGGGTGTCTCAATTTTTTTGAATAAAGTAGATTTCCTGCGTTTTGGTGTATGTTTATGTTTACCTACATTTGTAAATACTCGCACCCCCTCTTACTCTTCTCTGCTGAATTCACCGTCCGACTCTGATATTGCGGCTGACAAGGTGCTAACTACCGGTACAGAATGATAACTGCTTGACAGAAAACATTTAAAAAGACCAGATTTTCCTTTAATGCAATTACCTTGAAGTACAAAGTGCACGGTTTGACTGAAGTAAATGCCACAACAGATGCTGTTACACATTAAAACTAAAATTATTTCATTCAGCTCAGACTTCTAACTTCTGTTTCATGATGAGTTTGTAGAGGATCTGGTAGCCGTCGTCCCAGGCGTAGAGCAGCTGCTCCTGCGGGTTGTACTTCAGGCTGGAGTGAGAGCCGTAGCGTTTTGGGAAGTAAACCAGAGGCGCCTCCTCGTTCGTCACCATGTCGTTCACGTCAAACACGCACTGCACCCGCGAGCGGCCGGGCTGCTTGGTGTTGTACACCACGTACAGCGTGCCGCAGATGACGAAGCCCACCTCTGCGTTCTCTCTCGGACAGTTGGTGTCCCACATCTGCTCGATGTCCAGTGAGTCGCTGTCCATTTTAGCCAGAGAGATGTGCCTCTCGTTCTGCCGCGTGGCGTAGATGGCCCACAGGCCTTCCTCGTCCACAGCCAGGTCCATGACCGTGTCCGGGTTCAGGCCGTACACAGGAACGTGGTCCTGCACCGGAAACACCGCGCTGTCTGTGACGGAGTGGTTTCTCACGTCGTATTTGACCACCATTATCTCCTCGGCCTGGGTCACGTAGTACACGTGGTTGTTGTAGACCACGTGTCCCGTCCCGCTCCAGGCGGACGGGAGCTTCAGGTCAGTGGACAGAGAGAAGCTTTGCGAGCGGGTGAAGTCCTTGACAGCAGCAAACTCGTTGATGGTGTCCTCGGCCGTCCCGTTAAAGATGAAGACCTTCCCCGAGGCGCCGCCGGTGTCTTTGGTCCACATGCCCTTTGACCCCCCGACCCTCTTCAGGATCTTCATGGCTTTTATGCTGGAGATCATTTCGCTGCAGTCTGTCAACGAGACAGGAGACACTGATGGTCAAAAATCAAAAGGAGGTCAAAGAACCCTGAACTCATGATATTTTATGTTATCTTTACTAAAAATCTTTGTAATGTGCACAAGTTGTTCGAGCATGTGAATCTATTTTCAGCTGAATTGAAATTATGAATTTAGTTCGTCAGTAAAGATGCTTTGGATTATTTGATTAACTGAACGCTTAGCCTTGGAGTGATTGTTTGAATCTGCCAAACTAATTTAGCTTAAATAAAAGGTGCCTGGAATTTTGAAAAAAATATATATATATTTTTTAAATAAATACATTTTATAATAATATAGAATATTTAACCGTTTCCAGTTCAGGTTATGAACAATTATCTACCTGCTGTAGATGGATCTTTGAACAACCTCAGTTTGGAGGAGCTGTTCTTCCTGTCAGAATTAAACAAAGTTTCTGCAAACAGGTCATTCAAAGATCTATCTACATGAGATCATAGATGTTTATAACTTTTACCACAATTTCAAAAGATCTGAACTGTCACTTTAAGTTTTCATGCTCTTCCTGTGACAGTGGGTTTCCACCAGGAACATGAAAATCTGCACATTAAATTAGATTGGCCATCAAGAGACTGTTCACCTGGGAAAACACAATATGCTTTATTGTTTCAGTCTTTTGTTCTCACTCACAGAAACTGCGTTTTAGGACCTCCAGAACTGTTTATTTGTTTAATGGAGTGAGAACATATTGAAACGCCAGCCTTGCAGTTTCATAGGACTGATGCCACCTCTAACCTAACCTACAACCCAAGAGCGTCCTTTTCTTGTTGTGTTTACATTTCACGCCTAGTGTGCAAACATTATGTGTCATTTCTGCACTTTGAATTTAATTTTCTGTGGACCTTCAGCCCCAACACCCCCCACCCCGCCCAGAGAGGCCTGCCAAGGTTACTACAGTGGTCTGGGTCGTTTTCAGTGTTTCTGTGTATTTATTTTGTTAAAAGGTGCCCTGCCTATGAGGATATTTTTAGTAACGGCAAAAAAAAAAAAAAAGTTTTCCATGTAGAAAAGGTCTAAATAGCATACAATAAAACTTGTCCAGGTTATTCCTCAGCTTTCATCCAATGACAGTTATTATGCGACTTATACACCGAAGCGACTAATATAGGTTTCCCCCTGTATTTATAACCCAATTTTTGGCAGAGATCTGACAATATTCATTCTGACATGAAAAAATATTAAATACTACCATTTTCAGCTGCGGGCCCTCGGGTGATATTGCAAGCCAAGTGTCTCATTAATAGGTACAAGTGGCTATTAATGAGCCACTTGGCTTGCCATACAAAGCCATCTTCGTCTCGCTCCGGAACTACTGGAGCAAACATCAAATCAGCTGCATTTTGCCGTGCCGCCCAGGCGAACTGCAGCTGATTTGACCATTAAAGTGCATTTATTAAGGAAAAGTTCAACTGAGACACACGTTTATTATAATGTCAAGCAAACAAATCTTTTTTATTAGGCGGTTATGTTGTTATATTTCGAAGAAAGTCACAGTGAGTCCTCCCTCTGCATGCTGTTGTGAATCTGCTTTTGAAATGCAGCTGATTTGACCGTCATAGTGCATTTATTAACGAAAAGTGAGACTGAGACACACCTTTACTATAATGTCAAGCAAACGAATAATTGTTTTTAAGTGTTAATCTCGTTAAATTCTTGTTAAAATCCTCCCGTGCGTGCTCCCGCGGCCGCCATTTTGCAGCCAATAGAGTTTTGGCACAACACCAGCCCACGTTTCCGGGTGGTCAGCGGTGATGCATAATAGATGTGACTTATACGGCGAAGCGACTTATTTATGTTTTTTTTTTTTCACTTTATCAGACATATTTGGATTGATGTGACTTACAGTACAGTATATGGCAGAAAGTACAGTACAGGTCCTCGATTTACGGCGGTCTCGACTTACGACGATTCGACTTTACGAACGCGCTCCCATTGAAAAGCATTGTTCAAGTTACGCCGTTTATGCGCCTTTACAGCAGAAAATAAGGTACCGAAACGAAACTTAGGGGAGCTTGAAACTTACAGGAGGGAAGAGGGGAGCTGGAAACGAAACTTAGGGGAGCTTGAAACTTACAGGAGGGGGTTTCCACTGACGCGCTCAGTGGAAACTTACAGAGCAGGCAGACCTCTGGACCGCGCGTGGAAATACAGGAGGAGTGGAGGACAGCTGAGCAACGGGCTAACATGCTAGCAATGAGCTAACATGCTAACAGACGTTGCTGTAAACGCTGTGGACCTCGTGAAGCAAGCTGCAGAGCTCGGAGGTGCACGAGCTAACATGCTAACAGACGGAGGAAGAAATGACCAGCTCTCAGTAAGAACTTTTTGCTTTCATTATGGCTCCTAAATGTATGTGGTTTAATTATAATTAATAATAATTAATTAATAATAATTATGTAGGGTAATGTGTTAGGATAGGCTAAGTGCTTGGTAAAAATACAGTACTGTACGTATGAGGTGCTTGGATGTATGAGGTGCCGTTTGGACATATTTTCCGACTTACGGCGATTTTCGTGTTACGAACGGGCGTAGGAACGGAACTCGTTCGTAAGTCGGGGACTACCTGTATTTGAAATAGAAATCGTGGTCACTTTTATGTGAGACACTTTGAGATTTTCATTAATGAAAAGTGAGTTATAAATTGAATTCATTATTATTATTATTATTATTATTATTATTATTATTATTATTATTATGTAAACTGGTTTTTTATCTCTGTTTTGTACAAGTGGACATAAAGATCAAGAAAAAAAAAAGATTTCCATTTGATGGACAAATATTTAATCTTCTGTTATTTGGACCACAGTGTCCCACCTGTGAGCTTGAGGTATTTGGCCTTCTGCTTCTCCGTCACCAGAGTCACCTGCTGCTCGATCAGCTTGTCGTCCACGTCCACACACGGCTGGGCCCCGTTGTGAGTCTCCAGGTAGTCCAGTTCCCGCTCAACCCGGTCCACCCTGGTCCCCACGCCGTCCAGGTTCGTCCTCAGCGTTTCCTTCTCTCTATCCAGGCTCTCCAGCTGTGAAACCATCTGTTGCTTCAGCTCCCGCAGCTCCGAGGCGTACCGAGCGGTCTGTTCCTGCCACAGAGTGATCCTGTCCTGTTTGTGATCAAACCCATGCCATCAGTGCAATCAACGTCTGAACACAGCCTGCTCACATTTCAGAGTAAAAAAATAATTATTTAGTTTTCTTTACAGAAACTGGAAGTGAAGGTTATAATTCTCTGCTGGAATTAGGACAGAAAAGTACACTAGCTCTGGTCATTCAGGAAAATGTTCTGAGCTTTTAGTGCTGCTTTGCAACAGATCCAAGATGTGGAGAAAGAAAGTTAGTTTAAATCTTATCTACAGGTGATGAGCTTACAAAGCAGCAGACACTGAAGGATCAGGGTTAGTGTGTGCAAGTTCAGTTTTAATATACTTATATATAAGTACTATAAATCTGTAAATTGTTATAAGTTATATACCATAATTGGTTCATGGATAATTATTGTTTGAATTGATTTTTTTTTTAAAAGGGGGCAGATATAAGATTTTTTTTCTTCTTCTGCTTCCTTTCATTCATTATTTTTCATCCTCAGGTAATACAGTTTCTCATGTACCTCAATAGGGAACACAGTACCATCTTTACCCAGCAGTTCATTTTGTCCATCTGTGAATGTTACACTGGCTCCATTAGCTGTAGCTGATATCACAGAAAATATGCTCTGTGGGTAGGATGGGATGAATAAAGCATTTTTCAGAGTAATTTTAACATACCTCCCCTTTGAGTTCAACAGTTCAATTTGTACATCACCACGCTTCAGTGCAACGTTGTTCATCTTCTTTCCATCTGCCAGTTCCATGTAGTGTCTGCTTGGATCAAAAGTCTTGTCGATTCTCGTGAACAGCTCTTCATCGGTAATGATGTGTGATGTTGCTCCACAGTCCATCATTATTCCATTTAGCTTGATGTTGCGGGGCAGATGATTACAGCTGGCTTTGGACACCATGGTCCAGTCCTTCTCGTGGTTGTCCTGCACGTCTGACGTCTGCTTGGCCTCATCTTTCCGTCTCGGTCCTCTTCTGCATGTCTGGTCACTGTGGGTTGTGCTTCTGTGGTAGCTGCACCATTTTGGCTCGGCTTTTTGGCGGCAGTCCCTGGCCATGTGCCCGCGCAGGCCGCAGTTGTAACAGTTTAAAGGCGCGGCCTTTTGGCGACAGTCTTTGGCCACGTGCTCGCGCAGGCCGCAGTTGTAACAGCTTAAAGTTGTCATGTCCACTTTCATTACATTATCTGCCTTTAGGTTGCTTTCAAACTTTTCTGTCTCTTCATAGCTTCGGAGTCTGCTCTTGAACTGGGTGAACGTCAATTCTTCACTGCTCTGTGTCGTGTGAATAGCAAAAGGCTTGTATGATTCTGGCAATCCCTTCAGAATCATTGCTATTATTAGTCCGTCGCTAATAACCTCTTTTGCATTTCTCAGAGACGTTATTGCTTTTTCAGCACGTAAAACATAGTCTGTCACTGTTTCGCCGGGTTCTTTTAATAAGGACGTGAGCTCTGTGTAAAGGGCGATGATCCTGGGCTTACCCTGGCTGGCGTAATGGCCGCGTAATATCTGCAGAGCTTTCTTCCCGTCGTCGGCGGCATCTCGCATGACCAACGACAGACTCTTATCATCGAGGGTCTGTATTAGTTCTGCGTAACATTCCGCGTTTTTCTCTTCATCTGGGTCTGCAGATAAGATGGTGTCTTTTAGGCCTAGCGTTCTTAGATAAGCCAGGAACTTTACCTCCCAAAGTTCGTAGTTGTTTTCGTCTCCGTTGAAAATGAGTCTGTCCCACCGTCCTCCCGTGCGGCGTCTGGGCCCATAACCTGTTGGGTTTTCATGTTCACCGGTGGCGTTTTCTCATTCAGCACTCATGTTAGAAACCACACTTCTTTCCGTCAGATAGCGGTAGCTTCTTTATTACAAGTGGCACACGTGTGAACTCTTCTTCTACAGCAGATCTAGAACAGCGCTACTTACACACAAGAAACTCACTGCCCCTAGTGGACAACAACGATATAACATGCACACAAAATGACAACAATAACATAAGATGAGAACATATTCCAACAGTTTACATATACAGTAGGTAAGTCATATTTGGTGCGCGCACACATGTCACCAGCTCCTCGTAGTTTTTTACGAGTCGAGACTGGGATCATAAAGTTAGGTTCCTGTACCTCGTGGGCGGGCAAACCAGTAAAATTATCAGCTTGTCCTGGTTCATCAGGTCCGGAACTGGTTTCCGTAGGAAGAGGTCGAAGCACCGCTCGGACGGTACTGAGAAGCCTCACAGTCCCCAGCGGGTCTCTTTCGTGGGAGACCACGCGTGTTTTCCTTTGGTGGGGCGAGTTTTTTCCTTGGCAAACCCTTGCGGAGGGCTTCTGCTTGTTTGCGCCTTTGTTCCAGCCTTGCCTGGACACGCTCCAGGGCTCTCCCAAAGAGTCCTTTCGACTCGATTGGGTGCTGTAGGAAAGTGGACCTCTGGTTCTCCGGGAGGTCCGACAGTCAGTGGTGGGCAACGCTAATGAAAAAATTAGTTCCACAACTTCTAAAACGCTTATTAATTTTTTTAGGTCCACAATTTCAAAAGCACAAATGTCTTATGAAAATTAGGGGAAGCTAATTTAAACCGCTATTTATATTCAATATTGTTTCAAAAAACAAATAGTAATTTATTTTTGTTGCGCAACCGAAAAATAAATTAAACCAATTCCAAAATTCTATAGGCAGTCAACAGATTTAATGAAAAGTAACTAAAATGATCCTAAGAGGATGAAATTACAAAAATCAAAGGATTTATTTAATACTTTACGTACATATATTCTATTCGGCCACGAAATTAACAAAAAAGAGAATGATCTTTAATCCCTAACACCACTTTTAAATCTCAAATACACGGGCGTCTCGCCACCGCATTTATACATAAAAAGCAACCCAAATACATAAAACTAACAACTCACCGTTGCGTGGTGGACACAGAACACACAATAGAATCCTCCAACCGGGTTAATTTGGCTTGAAACAGCGGGGTTCTCTGCGGATTTATGAAAAGACCCAGCGCACCATCTAGCCATAATCGTTAGCATCCGAGTTCACCTCTGACCCGGAAGATGTCAAGATGGAATAGTCCATTTTTAGTAGGGGGGATACAGAAATCGACCGGTTTTTGTATTGCGTTTAATGATCGTTTTCATCGTAACTATAATTATTTTTATGTTAAATGTAGATTAACAAGCAGGATCAATGTTAGTGATTAGGTGACTGGCCGGGGTGGGGCGGGGCCGGGGCCCCTGCTGATTTGGGCCCCCCCAAGCAACGGCATCATTTGCCTACATGGTAGATCCGCGTCTGTTCTTCCCCTCTGCTCCTCCAACCCTCCCTCCTCTCTGCTCTTTACGGTGAAGCTGGCAGATACGGAGCCAGCATATAAGAGCCTGACAAATAAGTTTATTCGTTTTTACTGATAGATAATTAGTTATTAGCGGTACTGCATTTTAAAGATAAAAATAGCACAAATCCGCTTATGAATTATAAAAGTTAGTCAAACAACAAAAACGCTGACAAAAAGTTTAGGTCCATTGTAAGCGGATTAGCACTTTAGCGCTCCCTAGCGGTCTGTGCCCACCACTGCCGACAGTGTTAGCCAAACATGGCGCTGGGCGACAACTATTTCTGCGATTGCTTTGCCCTGGGAAATAGCTATTGTCCCCATCATGCTGAGCACGAGGTCAGAGGCGCGGCGTGCTTCCTCTATGGCCTCGGTTGCGGCCTGTCCGTCTTTTGTTACCTGGATATCCTGTAGTTTTTCTGCCAGGTAGGCCTGTAGCAAGCTCGACGCATTCATTGCGCGAGCCGCGAGGCCTTGGGCCTTGTAGCACTTCTCGAGTTGTTTCTCCGAAGCGTTGCAGGCCCTGCTGGGTAGCGTTGGTTTCATCCCCGTGGTTGTGGGGGCCAAGTGAGCCGCCAGAGACTCCTCTATCAGGGGTGCGCTGGCAAGACCCAGAGCCTCCATTCCCGCGACATCCAAGATTCGGGACAATGGCAGCATGATGGGAGCCCTGGTTTCCGCCCAAGAGTGTTTGAGTTCCATGAGAAAGTCCGGAAAAATTGGCATTTTTTGCGCCGTTGTCAGATGCTTCGCGTAGAAGTAGCTTCCCGCCAGCCTCGTAGCCTGTTGGCGAGGCGTGGGGTCTGGCCACGTGACCTGCAGGGCGTCAGCGGTCCTACGGCACAGGTCGAACAGAGCAGGTACCGACAAGTCCGGTTCCGGAAGGTTCTGCGCCAGGTTCTGGGAGGAACGAGTAGTTTCTCCCTTGTCACTGTATTCGGCGTCTATGTCGGACGCTTCTGGCGTCGAGTCCTCTACGAGAAGTGAGGAGTCCGACGCATTGTCATCCCCGACTCGGCCACTGCACTCCAAGTCCACGTTTTCGGGCTCCGGTTCTGGAGCGAGCAGGTTAGTGCGACGTGCGACCTTCATTGCCACAGTCCTTGCCATAGATTTGGCTAACGTGTCCGCGCGGCTTTTCCTCACTGTGGCCGTCATTCGATGACAGTGGGGGCAGGAGTCGAGGGATTCCAGCGCTTTTCTCGCGTGCAGGATCCCTAGGCAGATAGGACAGGCCTCGTGGGTGTCCGTCGCCGAGAGGGAGTAGCCGCATCCGCTGGGGCATGGGCATGAGCGAGGACTCATCGTCCTGGTTTTCTTCTTCTTTGTCCTCCACTTTCCCTTCTCGGGAGCCATGTCCGGATACGAGAAGAGTAGAAGTCAGTCCTAGTTTCCTTTTGTTCTAAGCCGTCTTCTCCGTCGTCTTGCTTTCGCTGGTAGACTGCTAGAGATTAGCAGAAGATTGTGACACAGTTAGCGTCGTCGAGCGAAGCTGCGGAAGAGAAGAAAAACTCCGGGTAAGTAAAAAAATGCTGGACTAGCTTTCGCCAGCCCAGCAGTACGCAGGAAAATTTTCTCTGTACGCTCAGTGTAGGGAGCAAGCTCACCTCAATCAAGCGACGCGACAACAGAGAAGTCCCGCGAAGTTCAGGTGTTTCAGCGAGGTGAAGGGCAAAAAGAGAAAGATGGAGGGGCGTCAGTCGCTTAAGTACCTGAAGGGCGGTACCTCTGACGCGGGGTGACGCCCCCTGCCGTAAAAGGCGTGAATATATTCCTTCAGGTAATCGCGCGGGGGCGCAATTCCCATAGCAAGTATGTTGCACTGAGAGACCAACTGAAAGGGAACGTTCTTTACCAGGTTTGACCAAATAGGCTACAATACTGTCATGTCTCATAAGACTATATTAGTCTATAACTCAGGCATAAATATCAGAGGACGATGTGCAATCCTGTAAGAAATTCTTGGTTTTCCACCGTCTTACTGTGATTCCTGTTATGTTTCAGTGAAACTGCAGAGAACTTTTGTGTTTGACAAACTCAGACAACTTTATTCAAGTCACACGCCTGCTAGCACTCAGTACTTATTTAGGTGCAGGTTGTGCAGACACTGCTATCTTGACTGAGTGTTTAACATATTTCTTAGTTTATATCTTCGATCCTTAGTACTGTACTTTACAATTGATATTTTGCTAGTGTTGGATGTAACTGGGACCCTGTGTACACAATTTCGTTCCACCTCATGTACCACATGTAATTACAATAAAAAATGCTTGAACCTTGAGGATGGGATGATAAATAATCCAATCATCACAATTCCTCATAGCCTACAATTCAAGAACAATAAATGCAAATCAGTTTCAGTAGAACTTCATTTTGGAAACAGTCTGAAATACAAGTATATACAGTACATTCATCATGTAGATTAATAATTAACACATCTCATTGTTCTATTTAAATTATTTTCACAAGAAGACAATCATATAAGAACATAATAAAAAATGTTCTTTAACTGGAAATTTTTTTTGTGGATCATTAGTAGTTATCATTTTGAAACATATTAATTTCAAACAGTGTTTAAACATGATGTAATTTAAGCCAGCATACACACATTAAAACTGAAAACTTTTAATGTAAAGTATAAAGCAACAGCATTTATTTAATTTAATTCATTTATTCGTTTATTTATAACAAAAACAAACAAAACAAATTAATCAAAAAGATAAATCATTGAATGAAAGGGTGCAGAAAGAAGAAAAAAATCTTATAATATCTGTCCCTTATTTAAATAAATAAATAAAATTACTTTAAACAAACAATAACTTAGGCTTGAACATCTCCAAAATGAAAACAAAAAGCATCAGACATCCTTCACATCATACTTTCCCAACAACTTTAACATAATAGACAAGATGTGAAATATCTTTTTTGTAATACCACTATCTACCCTCATCGTTCTTCTCCCTTTTTCATATCAAAGATTATCATTCTGATAAGGAATGAGATGGCCGCGCTGATAATCAGCTGCAGCTTCGTACACTTAGTCCATCTTTCGGACGACTGTGCGTACATGTTCCCGTTGTACTTTGGTGCAATGTCAATAAAGACATTCTGATTCTGATTTGATTTTTAAAAATATAAATTATTTTAAGAATTTTTATGGTGATATCAATCCTATTCCCCGAATTACAACACCACTCCTTCAGACTAGTTCTAAATGTAGGTTTTACAAACATTTACATTCTCTTAGGTTATAATGACTCTTTTTTTTTTTAAACAAATTTTAATTGAATATTTGGGGGCAATATTTTTATGAGCTTTATACATGGCTTGTAAAATATTATGTTCAGAGTCAGAGTCAGAGAGTCTTTATTGTCATTTGCACCACATGTGATGAAAATGATATTTTGTACACAGGGTCCCAGTTACATCCAACAACATGCAAGAGAAAAACAGTAATAACACCTAGGATTAACTAAGAAAAACATCAACTAGTAATACGCTAAGCCCTAATGTAGTAGAAAAACATCATTATAAACAGCAGCAAGAACACGAGTCTGTATGAGCAGATGGTCACAGATGAACACAGCAACAAGAAACCAGATCAGCATCAGCATGATGCTAGTCATAAAACCAAGTCATAAAATTTTAATAATTCCAACTGATGAAATAATATATTTGTTGGGTGACCATAGCACTTCCTACTAATAATGATTATAGCTCTTTTTTGTAAAATAAAAATAGGGTTTGTAATTGTTTTGCATGCTTTCCCCCAAACTTCAATACAACAGATTAAATATGGAACAATCATTACATTATACAATATATTCAAAACGTTGTCATTCAAAAACCATTTTACTTTATACAGTAACATAATTGATTTAGCTATTTTTTATTCTTAAAGGTGCTGTATGTAACTTTTCAAAAATATATTTTAAACATTTCTTCACTCTGTCACTATCTCCTGACAGACTGATGTTAGACAGGTAATCTCTGAAAAAAACTATAGTCCTCTGGCTTCTCCCGGTGGTACTACAAGCATTTCTAAAAACCCACAGTGACCCACCGTTAACCAGCCAATAAAAACAGAGTTTTGTTCATGAACGAGCTTGTCACGCCCATCCCCCGCCTGTCCTAGCCCGCAGCGCGCATCCGCGCACATTCTCGTTCAAACAGTAGCTGTGTCAATATGGCGGAGGATAAACCTATCACTTTACCGGGAACAAACGTTCCACTAAAACTTCCAATTCCTCGACTGGCGCAGGTTCGGAAACCCAACACAGGTAAACAGAAGAAGACCCAGGAAGAAATGAAATAAAAAAAGAAACAAACAGATTGAGCATGGAATCGAATAAACATCGGAGGTGCTTTTCAGAGGTGGCGAGAGCTTCGGGTGCTCAAAGGATTGCAAAGCGATGCAGAGTTAGGAACATTCCTGCTTGACAAGTAAGTGTCTTTATTACAAATACGCAAAGATTTGAGAAGCAAATAGTTCATTCTTACCGGTGACTGCGCCATTGCAACTCTGTTTACTAGTATGCGCGTTCACGAGACAGGCCATGCTGTGGAGGAGGAGCTAAGGAGGCTGATTTGCAGGTCAGCCGAGAGCAAGGGGGAGGGACCAGAAAGGTGTCTCCAAATTTTTTCTAATTCCAGCGTTTTCCAGAAACTACATACATGTACAGCACCTTTAAGTCATTTCCATGATATTTCCATGTCAGCTTCTCATCAACAACACCCCAAAATTTTACTTCATTAACTCTATGAATTTCAATATTGTCAATTTTAAACGGGACTTCAATACTTTTATTACTATTACTAAATATCATGTAGTTTGTTTTTCAGCTTTTTCAGCATTAATGGGAAATCAAAAAGTGCTGTACATTTTATAAATTCTTACTAACAAGATTGTACATACAGTATTTATAACATAATGCAAAATTACACTTTTTGGAGTTGGATTTATCTGCTCGAATTCTTCACCAGAGTACATATAAATGTGACTACACTTCTATACCCCCCCCCCCAAATAAATAAATAAATAAATAAATAAATAAATAAATAGAAAAACCCCACAGGTTTTAACTGTGTGGGGTCATCTTGTACCTGTCATCTTTTTTTAATAAAAAATAGTTTTAAATTCAATGTCGCCTGCTTTTCACGTGTAAGTAAACCAAGCACAGAGGGCAGGAGGCAAAGGGCTCATTGTTGAATAAATTACACGTTCTTAATCCTAAATCCCTTTAGGCTTGGCCAGCTCTCTCCTGTGACCTTCTTTCACATGAGGTAATCTGAACTCTATTGAACTGGACTCAGTATGTAAAAACGTCTGGCAAAATTCTGCCATAGGAGTTGCTGATCAAGATTTAATTATTTTTAGTCAATGGAAAGTGTTCTGCAAAATCAAGCTACTGTATAGGCTTTTGATTAAAGAGAAAACAAACAGCTGACACAGGATTTGCAATTAAATTAAATTGGCTAAAATGGTTATGAGATTTTCCACAGACACAGTTGATTATCAGCAATGCTGCTTGTCATTGCGTTGCACTACCTTACATGTATTTGACGATCACTACCTATAATCACACAGATGCTAAAAATGAATACTGACGCACAAAATAAGTTTTTTTTTAAATAAAGGCATTTAATTTTAGAAGAATAAAGAGTAAATAAAACAATCTTCAAGCAAGAATTAAAATTTAATAACAAGCGGTGCCATCAGGCACCAGCTTATTACGCGTTACGGCGTTCAATACAAACATTTGATAGTCCTGCTGTTGCGAACATCATCCTGAAACAAAGCTGTTCTTTGTAGTTTAGCATCCTCACTGCACAGCTTGACAATGCCCAGAGGCTTCAGCAGAAAACAGCAAACGCCTTTAGTGGATGGATGCATTGCAAAGGTGATGAGGTCTAAGCAAACATTGCACAGGAACTGAAGATATGGAATTACAGGCAGGGAGGATCAAAGCTGTGAACAAGATGACACACTTCTCATGGCCTATATCCCTCTATCTCAGTAATGCATAAAGAAACAAATGGGAAAAAAGGCCAGCTTTGCTTCTTCCCAGCTCCTTGTTTCTTAAAACGCAAACATCACCGAGATGCTGATAAATGCTTTGTCTCTGTTCTGTAACTGGGATTTGTTCATGGAAACCTGCTGTTTCTTTCCTCCTTTTTTCTTTTTCTCCCCGGTAAAATGACAAGCTGCCAAAAATCTGGAAGAGTTCACAGTGAAGTGTTGCAGCTTGTTCCTGTAGGTGCGATCAGTTTAAGAAGATGTCTGCTGCAACACATTTAGCGCTGTCAAAATCAATTAAAATGACACTGAAAGTCCTCAAATTACTGCAGCTCAATTCCCTTGATACATTTTCGTAAAAAAACAGGTATCATTTTAGATAATAACTTCAAGTTTCATGTTAACATTGGAATACAATAGCAGCAAAAAGGTCATTAGCAATTTGTTAAATACAGTATGATGGAAAAAAGAGGCGAATAAGGAAGATGGATGGATGGAGGGATGGTTGGTTGGATGGATGGATGGAAGAAACATACTGGACACGTGAGTGAGTGTGCTGCTTGTGGGACTGAGTTTGTTTGTGGCTCCTCGGACTGATGAAGTCCTTTGGATGAAGGATGAAACGTCTCAACAAAAAAGAACGTCCAGATCACCTGACTGAACTTTGTTGGATTTTTTTTACATGTATTATTGAGCATGGACTTTGATACTGGACTTGGTTTTGTTTAAACATTTACTGAATTATGCTACAACAGAAGTTGCTCAAAATTTCTGAAAGTTTCTCTGAGTTAATTTTCCGGCCGAATCCATTGAAAATGAAGCTCGACATTGATATTCTCTGAAATGCTCAACTCCATAAAAGGCCTTTTAACTTTGTCTGCTACTCAATAGATGTGAAGTCCCATTTTAAATACCAAAGAGTGACCTAATGCAATACAGACCACTGATAATTTCAAGTGACATTTACAGCCTTAAGTATTCAGCCCATTCAGTGTAATGTATGAACATCGCATTACCATTCAAAATTGAAATGTATCTAAATGTCAGTCGCTGAAAAACTGAATCCGAGAAACAATTTTAGTTGAACAAAAGACGTTCTTGACTGATGCAATTTTGTTAGACAGCCACCGGCATTACTGAGCAAATGGGATCAGACACATTGATGAAATAAGATGTGCACAGGTTTGGGAAACCCAAAGGTAAGTGTTGACTATTACTCAAACATCATACGGCCAGGAAACCAAACTACCAGAATCCAATCCAGGCTACAGGCCCATATTGTGGGTAGATCCGTCACAATCAGACCCAAATGCCACGGCTGACAAAGCTTTTTTCCAGGTGCTTTGGGAAATCAATGTGATGAAAAGGTTCATTTCCCCAAAACCCTAGATAGCTCTGGCACTGTTCATTCTGCTTAAGCTGAAACATAAATCTGCACCCTGACCTTGTGTATGCTGCAGCCTTGTAGCGTGGCAGCTTAATGACATGGCAGCAGTACATCTCCTGTGATGGAGGCCTTTCCAAGGCTGTCTCAAATCAGTAAAACTGACACCCTTGGTCTTCCTTGGTATACAGGATAATGCGGAAAGCCATACTGTGCAGTCTCACGAGACGATAGTCGTTTGTATACGGGCAGGCTTTAACTATTATTGCCAACCTTGTTAAAAGTTGAATGTTTTATGATTTCAAACATTTGTGTGAAACTTACTAAAAGCTGCAGGGATAAAAACAACACAATGTGTAATGTCATATTTGGACCAAGCCAACCCTGGGTAATGGAGCAAGGTTGGGTCATCCGTTAAAACCGACAAGATTAAAGACCGTGTAAAGTGAAATTAAATGTGTGTTTTTAGTTTGTCACATGGCATAAATATGTGTTATTAATCACCCATTTAAATCTGACTGATTAAAAACATTGTTTACCTTATAAAATTAAGTCTCAAAAATCATGAAAAAACATGATTTTGCCTTGCCCTGGAACGCTAGGGGCGTGTCAGTGCGTGGGCGTGGTTTCAGCGCAGCTGCGCTCGTCCTGCTCGTGTCCCACAGTGGAGAGGCAGACAGCAGAGCCAGTAAACCTGCTCTGTTTTTATCCGAGTTCTGTCTGTAACAGCAGCTACTTTTTCCAAGAGTTACGCTGTTTTTGTAAATAGTTTTCTTGTGTGTTTTTAATCTGGAATGAATAAAAAAAAAAAAGAGTTGTACCATGCGGGATTTGAACCCGTGGGGTTTGGGACGGAAGGCAAGCGCTTTATCCATTGACCTATCCAGGCATTACAGATACTCGGTATAAAACCACGCGGTATAAAAACATGTTATGATTTGTACGGGTGCCCTGACCATTGCGACATCCAGGGAAGATGCACGAACGAGGCATAATTGATTAGCTAGCTAACAATGAACAAAATATCTATGCTATTGCTATCTGATGCTATCTGCGATTCGCGAGTGAACGGCTCCACCGAGGCGAATTTATACGGCTGGAGCTGCAGGGGGTGGGGCTATACTAATGAGGACCGCGTGACGAAACGCGGTCACATTTAAAACACGCCTAAAAAATCCTGAAATAGAAATATGTTTATACACAGTTTGCTCTATAACTCCAAAATTAATTGAGCTACAATTTTGAGACTTTTTACTCATTTACAAGATTACAATTATGACATTTATAATGTTTATTGAAGAAAATGTTGAAATTCACTTTACACAGTCTTTAAACATTCTCTACAAGTTGTTTTAACTGTCTTACCTTTACTTATTGTACCCCCTAAAGCAGTGCTCCAATTAAGGGCTGATTTGGTCAACTACTAGCTTAAAGGTTCAGTATGCAGTTTCTGTAGAACTGCAGCAGTTAGAAATATTTTCAACAGGCAAAGCATTCTGATCCCTCCCCCTCAGAGCCATATGTGGCTCTGCCCCCTTGTGGTCTGTTGAATTTCAAATTCAAGCTCTGTTTTTATTGGCTGATTCAAATTCAAGCTCTGTTTTTATTGGCTGGTTACAAACTCTGTTTTTATTGGCTGGAAAATGGCGGGTCACCTTTTCTTTTTAGAAATGCTTATTTACCACCTGGAGAAGCAAGGGGACAATATTTTTTTTTATTTTTTTTTCAGAGATTACCTGGCTAACATCAGTCTGTCAGGAGGTAGTGACAGAGTGAAGAAATATGTTCATAAAAAAAGCTACATACTGCAGCTTTAAAATAGGGGACTGTGTAAAATGACATGGATTTTCTTGTCAGAATCTGTATTTGTGTCTTATTTATGCTCATATCTTTTTCAGACTTGATTATGATGTGCAATTTGGTCTCCTGTGTTTTTCAGTTCTCCCCAATGTTTGCCCCCACTGCCCTGCCCACTCTCACCTGGTGCGAGTTGATTTCCCCCAGGTGTTTGTCATCTTGCTCATTAGTTCATTTTTTTTTTTGTTCTTATCTCTTTGGTTACTTCATGCATTGTACTTCCCACAGTCCTGTTGTGATTATGTCCTTGTGTTCCTCGGAGTTCACCTGTGTTTTGACTTTGATTTTTATAAGTAAGTCAGCTGCCTCGGCAGCACTTTATTTTATTTAGTGAATCAGTTTTACATTATTCCTGAGTTCTTGAGTCCTGTTTGCACTCCTGGGTTCACCGTCTGCTGCCAGTCATGACAGCTCTGGTCTAATTACAAGATCTTGTTTTTTTTTTTTACACAGTACTTGCTCAAACTTATCTACCTGTAACTACGGTATGATACAACAGCTTTAAACCAGGTACTGAGTTATCAAAACTTTTTTTAATTGTACTTTCTTAATCCCCAATGGGAAAATTAATTGTCTGCATGTGAGCACACACATGTGAAGCAGTGGGCTGCTGTCTAATAAGGTGCCCAGGGAGCAGCTTGGGGGTGGGGGGGTTAAAGGCCTTGCTCAAGGGCCCAGAGTGGGGCAGATGAGTGTGGAGGCAGATGTGGGTGTTTCACCTTTTCTACCCACATTTCGATGTTGTCGGTCCGTGGAGTTGACCGGTGACCCTCCGTTCACAGGCCCACCCTCTCTAACTTCTGCACCACCACTCCCCACACCAGCAGGTTTTAGTCGGCAATAAACTCAAACCAGAATCATCGACTAAGTGGAAAACAACTGACATTCGCAGGAACACTGACACTCTGGTTAGTACCCACATCATATTGTTCCTTGAGCAACTGGAAGCAAAGGGTTTGGAAGTACAATTATTAGATGGCATTCACTTTATCACTCCGCTAAGCAGCAGACAGGTGTTATTCTAGTCCAAAACAATGAACATCTTCCGATGGTCTGGGTAGTACAGGTCATTTTACATCTACCCATTACTCCTGGAAACTCATGGCTCTCGAGTTCGGCTAAATTATGTTACATCCATGACGTTCCCATGTGACCATTTTTGTATGGCCCTTGTCACTTTTGAGCTTGTCCTGAAATGTGAAAGCACTCGCTGTCCTTCAACGAGAACACAGAATCCTGGCACGCACCCCCTCCCTGCCTGCTCTCCAGCCATGGGCTCCACTCTTTGCAATTAGAGGGTGTTTGCTGCTGGCTGCACTTGCTCACTGACTGTGTGGGCGATTCTGGACAAATTCCAAGCATATAGTGGTGCATGCAGGGGGCTCTTTCCCACCACACATGTGGCTGCAATTAAGAGAAGGAAAGAGCCTTGTTTCAGAGGGCCATTGTCACCGTGTGCGCTCTCAGAGATCCCACCGAGCAGATGCTTCTCAAATTGGACTAATTTTTGGTTCCTGAATCAGGGTAACAAAGAATAAGGTATAAGCATACCTGCTTTAAACGCCAGATACGAAGCCATATTACACAAACATAAACTTAACTGTGAGACAGAGGTTACGAAACTTTGTTTACAACTGAATACCGAGGTGAAGAAAAACAGACGCGTAATATTTGTACTTTTGCCTTTGTAAAAAGAAACCTAACATTATTTATGCGGCCTCAAACTCTCCAAATGAAAATACATCCTTTTCTTGATTATTCCAAACAGCTAATATAAATAATACATGAGAGTGAAGTGTGGCATAGAGTTTAGTGTAGTACATGCAAGAGTCGCTCTTCACATTAGCATTAATAGCAGAGTGTATAGTGCCATAATGGTAGATTCACATTTCAGTGAAGCTGGAAGTAAAGAACACTTAAAAGCCCATTAGTCCCTGAAGACAGACATTAGCCCTGACCATGAGACCCTTTCTACATTTTGTTCCTGATAAAAAAACATTCACAGAAAAGTACATACTTCAAAGCACAAACTTATGGCTTCTCACCTGTGAAGTCTTCCCAAGATGTTTGAAGAAATTGAGAAAATTGCACATATTTTAATCAAATGTATAGTAAGTAACTTTGTACAGTACTCTTGAGTCAGTTTTCTTATTTATTTTACGTTAATAATAATAATAATAATAATTAATATCATTATTATAAAAGTGTTTTCTTTGATTATATCAACTATAAAATATTGTGGATTTACTCAAATGGAGATTTAAATGTGCTTTCATTAGAGCTCGCTTCAGTAATTGCATCCTTGGTAATTATCCGTCATTCTCTCAGGCTAATGAATGTTTTAATGCTCACATTAGAGCATTCATTTAGCACATAACAGCATTTTGATTACAACAAGCCAATTAAGATCAATTTTGCTTTGTGACCTTTATGATTCAGTCTGAATTCCTCAATTAAATGTCATGAACGATGAACCGTGAACTTCTAAAACACACGACTGATATGGAGAAACGGTGACAAGTGCTGTAAAATTCTAGATATACATATAAAGTCACAGACCACATTGCTCATTTGCTTTTGACATGTAGCCCTCAATAACCTTTTTAATAATTGCATAATAAAGATTCATGTTATACATGTTGGACAAGTAAACCCTGTATGCCTCCATGAGAGCATTACCATTCTCTACAGCAGGGGTCACCAACCTTTTTGAAACTGAGAGCTACTTCGTGGGTACGGAGTCATACAAAGGGCACCAGTTTGATAAACTCTTCGGAAATAACAAAGCGTAAATTGAAAAAAATGTATAATAAACATATTTTTAAGAACATATTTTTAAGCTAGACATTTTAAAATATATATAAATACAAAAAAAAAGAATAACAACTGAATAAAGTGAAATTTTAAATGCAGCTTAGTAGTGAGTTGTGCTATTTTTAGAACAGGTCCGAGGGCACCTCAAATGGACCTTGGGGGCGACCGGGTGCCCGCGGGCACCGTGTTGGTGACCCCTGCTCTACAGCTTCTCTCTAGTCATTTTCCCACAAAAGCCAAAAGTGAAATAAATCATCATAAAGACAGCAAAGGACAGCTCTGTTCTCATTTCTCCTGTTCCGTAAAATAATTCTCAACAATGGCAACTTATAAAAGGGCTAATTCTACAAAAGTCATGTGGTTTAAATCCTTTTTTCCCATCATGGCAGCCCACCAGAATGCCAGTACCGAGCAGTGACCACTAATTAGCTTAATGTATGAGGGACCCATTGGCCTAGCTATTAAGGCAATCTATCTGTGTTTTCTCAAGTCTGTGGGAACCTGATCTTTGCTGAAATGCAATCTGAAGCCTCTGTGGTGGCGACAATCAACCAAGACTTAGATATACATAATAGATGAGAAGCAGCATGCCAAGGAGCCAGCTGGCATGATATAAGAAGAGTCTGATGCTTTATACAAACATGCAGAAAATGTCCAGCCCATACGGATCGCAAGTCCTTGAGGTTAATATTTGTTCAGAAAAAAATGATTTTATTTTTACCCGAGTGTCCTTTGGGAAATATGGTTCAAACTTTTCAAAACAATGGGAGTAGTCTAATTAATAAAGGTTGCACAGTTTTTCCATAAAATGTTGACATCAATTAATTATTATTTAATGCCAGCAAAAATAGAGGCAGAGCAAGATTTTTTTTCACTTGCCTTTATGTTAAGTTTGTCTGTACTTTTAGTAAAATATCTCATGAGCCTCTTAATGAATTGTAATAAAACTTCAATAATTAGCTTTTGGAGTCAGTCCATTTCAAGATGGCCGCCACAGCAAAGCAATCTTGGCAAACACAAAAATGGCTTGAACTCAGCCAATTTTACAACTGTTGAGTTAAAATTTGGTGTGACGGTAGCCAAATATCAACTCTGACATATACTTTGAGCACAACACATTTCAAGCAACATCGTCGTTCAAAACTTGACATTAACGTTTTGGAGTCAACCCTTCTCATCTGGTAACAAAATATTTTGTGAACTACTGAACACATTTTAACAAAACTCTCACAAAGTAATAAGTGGCTGTACATCTAAAACATTAAGATGGAAGCCACAGGTCAACCTTAGCCTTCACAAAACTGGCCATATCTCTGTGAATTTTACAGAAACTAAGCTAAAATTTAGTGTAATAGTAGCTGAGTCATTCATGACACAGATCACGTGGGATGTCACAGAATTGCCTGGGAATATCGGTACGTATAATGGTATTTTCATGATTTAACCAAAATACCTTTAACCGCCTAATTTCTCAACATTAGATGATGTTGGTCTAAAAATGTGGCATGAAAGGCAGTGGGTGACGTGCTCTCTTCCAAGGAATACTAGGCGTATAATTTTCATGTTAACTGCCCAAAATGATCAGAAATCCTTACATCCATATTTGTAACAGTTTCATTTTTATCTCAGTCTTTGCAGACCTGAATCAAAATGAACAAATTGTAAACAGGTCTGAGATCAGATTTTGTCTCTCGTTTTCCAGCAGCGGTATAACTCAGTTGATATAATACAGAAAACCAGTCTCAAAGAAATTCAAAGGGCATTTTAATATTCCTTTTCCTGCCACTCGATATATTTTTTCAGTGTTCAAACACATCAAGACAAAACCCTTATCTTTATTACTAAACGTGCGGAAATATGATAAAGTTGATTAAAAAAATCACTCAAAGAATCATTACTTGCTTTTGTGAGCGTACTGGTACACAGTCACAAATGACAGTTTGTAAAAAAAATATATATATTTTGTGTTACTTTTAACAAAGGTGTGGAATTTTCCCGTGCAGAGAAAGAATCATATTGTCATAGACTCCCCAGACGTCATGGAGAGATGCACAACAGCAGCAACAAACACATACACGAAGTACAGAGAAATAAACAGGGGTGGACTGGGGAAATAATCCAGGCCGGGAATTAGAAACCATTCCAGGCCACCACCACCCGATTAACGCAAAGAGTGCGTTACGCTGAGTGAACTTTGAACACCATATGACACCATATGTGTACTTGGTTAGCAATGCAGTGGCCATTGGTGTCAGAATAATTTGTAATGTGGTGGTGATGTGTGTGTGTGTGTGTGTGTGTGTGTGTGCCCCCAGAAAATTTTGAATAAAGTAGATGCCATTTCCTGCATTCTGGTGTGTTTTAACCGCACTACCTGTATGTTTCTTAGACTGTGGCTAGGATGCGTGAGAGAAACGGAGCATGCTCTATTCACACAAGGAGAGCTGTTGGTCAGGCTACTTATTTTTGTGCCATTAACTCTAAAATAGTTATTGAATAGTTTACTTATGTAGGTAAAACTAGATGTTTAACAACCCGTTAAAACCAACATGTCCTCATTCCCTACTTTTCTCTTGACCCTTAGTAATGTTACAGTAGACCTAGCCCACTAATGGAGTTTTAATTAGGCATTTTAAGCTACTAATAAACGTGATGCAAGACCACTGGTAAGAAGGAGTGATTATTATTATTGTTTTATATTGTCTAGTGATTTTGTTTTACCCTAAAAGTTAACTTAGGCTACACTATTAAAACTCCATTAGTTGGCTAGGTCTACTGCAACATTACTAAGGGCCAAGAGAAAACATAGCATTAACACAGTATGGACAACATTCAGCAATCGTTTCTATAACATTATCAAATATTTTACGTAAACGGTATGATTGCTCGGCCCACGAGGAAATGTAACCCAGGGTGAGCTAGCCTCGGACAAACAAACAAACAACATAGCTGCAATGATGGCGGCAGTGAAACTCATGGTGTTACCAGAGACAGTAACACTTTATAAGGTATATAAAATTTGCTTAACTACTAGGGGATGCCTCAGGAACGAATCAGGAGCTAATGGGTAGTTGACCAGTACTTACTGGGGAACACACAGCCAAGCCTTATTAGGGGACTACTGGTTTGTTACCTTGTAAATGAAGAGGAACTAATATCTAATGGGTATCATTAGACCAGTTTTGGCCTCCCTGCACTGGCTACCGGTTCACCTTCTATTCCAATTCAAAATGCTCTTGTATGTCTATAAATCACTAAACAGCTCTGCCCTCTCCTATCTCACTGATCTGCTCCAGCCGTATGTCCCACCACATTCTCTCAGGTCAGCAGACCAGTTGCTCCTCACAGTTCCAGGAAACTGTCTCAAGCACAGAGGTGACAGGGCCTTCTCTGTCACAGGCCCGAGACTGTGGAACGAATTACCTCTGCTTGTCAGACAGGCCTCCTCCCTCACAGTTTTTAAATCTTGCTTAAAAACACGCATTATTCCTTGGCTTTCGGTACCGTGTGATCTGTGCTGACCATGTGTGCATCACACTGTGTTGGTCATATTGCTGTTGTTGTTGTTATCCACTATTGTTTTTTGTTTCTACATTCGGTTTACTATTATGTACAAAGTATTCTGTTTCTATGTGCTTGGTCTGTCTGTCCCTGTACAGCACTTTGGCGTGCACTGTCACTGTTTAAAGTGCTTTATAAATTCAACCTGTATTTAAACAGATAAGTCACATTGAGCCTCGGAGACTCATTTACAAGTGAGATCTGTTGGACAGACAATAAAAGTGGTGAAAAATGACACATAGGGTTTGGAGACAAAAAAAAATTCCTAACACATTTTTCACATCTGTTTGAAGGTCAAAAATGTGGTAATGTAAAAAAAGTATCGCACACAAGCACATAGTGACGCAAACATTACGCAGAGGGCAGGGGAGGGGACTCAAAGGCGGTTGAGAAGCCAGCTCAAAGATCTGTGCACACTCATGGAGGGAGCTACCGAGGACGGCCAGAGGCGAGAGTCCTGAAATGATGACAGAATGTTTATTCAGCCGTGCTCCTCTGAAAAGTCCTTGGAATTCATCAGCAGCTGGTCTGGGAGGGGGGGATGAGAGCATCAAGTTTACAAAATTTCTCAGGCGTGTTGAGATAAGACGGCCTATCAAGGCCAGTCGGGGAGCCCAATGTCAGATAAACACGATTGTTTTGGGAACAGGCAGAACTTTAATGACATCTACCTTCAGTCTGTGTCGGTCCACTCGCTTCCAAAATGTCCAAATTAAAATGACCACACCAATGGAACGTGCCTTAGATAATCTCCAATATCTAATCCATTCAGCCAAAAGTCTGGGTTTTCGAGACATTAACCAAGCCATCATGTAAGGCAGGCAGCCTGACAAGGTCCAGATTTGCTGCCGACGTCTTCCTTTTGTGTTGATAGACCAGGAACCAGCCAAATCCAAAAGGCAGGAACCAGTTATCATAAATCCAATTAAGTGTGTGTCCTTATGATCCACAGATGACAGCAGAGATAGACATGTCATCAAGTCTTCCAAGTTGTTGAGATATCCAGCTGTGTGCATGCCAACAGCGCAAACCGGCTCGCCTACAGCCTGTCTTCTCTTTGAAGAAATGTTACCAGTTGACTTATAACTCAGTTTTGGATTTGATTCCGAAACGTTTTACACTGGATGGGGTCAGGGATGTCTCGTCTGTAAATTAGACTAACAAAGTTTCTCTGAGTAGCCTCTGTTGTTGTTTGGGGGGTGTTTTTTGTCAATTTACATACAGTTTTGTGTCTTCTACCAGAGACCTCAAGGGAACCTCCTACTGTTAAGGTGTGATCTTTCAATTTACATGTATGTGTTACAAACCCCCAGGTGTGATGTGTTGTTTTGTCAATTTAAATAGAATGGGCATGTTAGGTATTTTGTGGTGTTATTTCAGTTTCCAATTTCATATGTTGGTGCGTGGCTTGTATAAAACTTCTCGTTCTCACAGCTTCCATTCATTCAGAATTGAAAAAGACTTCTGGACAGAAGTCGAAACGTTTTCTGCAACAAATAAAGTCCAGTTGATCCTGTATTGAACGCCTTTTTTGATTTTATCATGTCCTGGACGACTGAGAATCTTCACCAGCATGTTACCAGTTGTGTTGAGGGACCAACTGACCAAATTGAAGTCCACAGTTATGATTCGGAAGATTTTGTAGAAGAGAGGCTCTCAGACAGTTTCACAGACAAGACAAAGCAAAAGCAAAGCGGAGACCGAGAGGAGACGTCCGCCCTTGATAAGAGCAAGTGTTGAAAAAAATAAATTGATATGGTATGGTATGGTAAGAACTAATGGGTAGTTACCAAGGAACCCAAAGAGGAACGAATCAGGAGCTAATAGGTTTACAAAAGAGAAAATCAAACAATATCTGTAATCACTAGGAAACCAGTTTTTGACCATTACAAGCAGTGAAGTCACTGGCGCAGGGTTTATTCAGAACCCGCATGGAGAATTTGTCCACTGTTTCTGTGGTAACAAACCAGTACTGTAGTCCCCTAATAAGGCTTGGCTCTGTGTTACCCAGTAAGTACTGGTTAACTACCCATTAGCTCCTGGTTTGTTCCTGAGGCGTTCCCTAGTAGTTAAGCAAATTTTGTGTACCTTATTTTAAAGTGGTACCAATAAAAAAATTCTAAGCTACTGATAACTTACAATAGTTACTGCAGTGGACGTTTTCATGCCGCAGAGCGACACAGCGCAAGATTTCATCAACAGAGTGCTAACCTAAAACACTAAAACTGAGACCACTGCAATGCTTCTTAACTGCCACAATCTGACAGACATTAGTCTGTGACTAGTTGGTTAGCTGGAATGAACAAACCTGCCTCATGTACAACCCTTAAATGTTGAACTGAAAATCGGCGTAGACTTTTGTGAGACTTTTCTTTGCACAAGAGGCCACAACAAACAAGTGAAGGACAGTTTGCAGCTCCGTGCCAAGCAATTAACTGGTGATTTGGCACGGCGGAGATTTCTTTCCAGGTGTCCCACTCTGTTCTCCATATGAAGCTTGTGTTGATCAACGCCTCCCATTTCTGCTGATAGCCTCATAGGCATTGAGTTAGTTGTGCCAATAAAGCTTTTTATTTGGCTGCAGGAGATGTGGAGCAAGTGTTCCCACACTTAACTCTGTCAACATGACTGAATAACATTCATTTTGTCATCCTTATTGCTCGGGAAACAGATTCTGTCATGCAATATAAACGGTTACCCAAGATGAGTAAAGTGGGTTTATGTATTCTGAGCTCTCCTTACAGGACAGAAGGGTGAAGATTTTGATAAACAACCTATGCAAAACACATTTATTGACTTTATTTTACACTATATAAACTGAAATTTAATATATACTGTATATTTCTTAGGTACTGTTATTTCTGCTGTAATTCTAGAGCACACTAACATCACTCACACAAGAGAATCCGTTTAAGATTCAGTTAAGTTTCATTTAATTGTGTTTGGAAATAATTTCATCTAATAAAACACCTTAGACCTCATCACTAAATCCAATCAGCTGCAAGAGGGAAAGTATTTCTTCGAACCCGACTGCGACTCTCATTCTGCTGGTTCACTCTAGCATCTTCCTCTGCTATCAATTGTTATTCAGAGGGAAAGTTCATCTTCAATCACTGAACCAATGATATTGTATTAGCAGCTACAGCATAAATGAAATGGGTAATATGCTGAGAGCAACACTGATAGAGGAGCTCCCCGGCCCTTACAAGACCAGTCCACTGCCATACTTCCTTTCACCCCGTTCCAATTTATCAAATCTAGACTTTTGTCACCTTTAAATTGGATTTGGCTGGTGAGAGCACTTTTTTTTTATTATTATTCTAGCAGAGGCTTTGTTGCACAAGATTGCAACAGTCTACTTCCATAACAGAGTGACATCAAAACAACTATACAAATTTAGGGCAGCACAGACACTAATTAAGCCCAATCATCTCAGCATCCACAGGCGTTGCGCTGCTGTAAACAGCACTGTCAGTGTAGCATGATTACAAAAGTACAATAAATAAAAAAAAATCAAGTCTATTTCTGTTTAGTTTGTGCCCTGGGACATCAACGGAGAAATAAAATCATTAAAAGTCTGCTTTAGCGTTACAAGAAATGAATGTATTTTCTTCAAATCATGTCTGTTGTGTAATCAGTCAAACTGTGAGCTCCTGGGCGGAAAGGAAGAAAGAGTTTGGAACGTCCAAAATTATCAAATTAATTATTCTAATGAAGCACAACCTGCCTCACACGTCATGGGGTTAACGTTATGTTTGGCACATTTCTTACCTTTCTTGTCTCCAAAAAACAGAGTTTGTTGTGCAGGGTTTGACCACTGGAGGGAAGTGTTATCATTGTAATCCACGCGACAGGTCATGTTGGCTGTGCCCCCCTCCACCACCGTCACATTCTGAGTGATGGGGAACTGACCCTGGCTACCTGTGGGATTATAAAACAGAGGTTGAGTTTAGGGTTGTGGCATGAAGCTACTTTGAACTGGCTCTTAGTGGTTTTTGACTTTCATTCACTTATTCAGACTTGAAACATGACATGCCACTGTTTTCATAATTTACAGTGAAATTATCGTCTCCATTGCATCACATTAAACCAGAAATAGTTCAATAGGGGTCCGGTTGATACGGTCCCCATCTTTCAACAGCTGTTGGAGCTCGAGGGCTGAGGTTTCTTTTTATGGTAGCAACAATGGTAGGTTTTAGTCTTCCCAAGTGCCTTTCTTGTTGCCTTATTGCAAGACCCTAATTGGTAGCATGGCCTAATTAGAGGTAGTCATGTTCTGCTGTAGAGTGTGGAGCTGCAGCTGGGTGGTAAATTGACACGTAATCCCAGACACTGTGAGCCTTCGATCCGAGCCACTGCCGTGCCCTGAAACAGGCGCTTGTCACAGTGTGCCGAATACATCCAAATGAGACCTAATCACCCAGCCTCGCTGGATTTTACCTTCTTATTGCACATTTGTACTTGTCTCAGCAAAGTTCCCTAATTACATTGCAGAAGTATTTTTATCCAGGCTGTGTTTTATTGAACTCTGTCTAGCTTCAGAAACACATATCTAAAACCAATACTCCTTTGAAGAGAACTGTGATTAGAAAGAAAAAAAAAAAGCCCAGACCCACCGCTTGAGCTATGACAGTGAGCAACAATTGGATTAGAGTTGCTGAATTAATGCTGGAAGCTGTACGTGTCTGCAAGGAATTCCCTGTCCACAAAAATATGATTTGCACTGTTTCTTTTAATTTAGCAGATCTGTTTTAGTTTCCAATTGTACACGTATTTGTCTGAATTTGAAGGTGACATTGTCTATGCCCCTCCTAGGGACGGTTCACCGCAGATGTATTTCAGCTAAGGGAGCAGCTGTCTGCCTCATTAGGTCCACTAAAACTTGGGTGCAGGGAAGGGTGGGACAACCAAAGGTCTTTGGAACTTTCTTTGACCTTGATTGCACCGATGAAGCTTATTGTCGACAGAGGTGAAGGTAAGTTCGACTGGAAACCCCATAAAAAAAGAAGAAGATTTCATCAGATGTTCATTCTGTGTGCACTTCTGATTTATCTGCAACATATTCTCAGTCACATCTTTAAAAAACACTTATGCAAAACACTTTTATGTTGTCATTGTTTTAGGACATCTCCCGATATAACACATTATAATTTCTCCATGTTATCGCTACAATAATTCAAACTGTCAGTGAGATACTTCAAAAACTTTATGTCTGTGATATCACAAGGGGAAATGGAGTATTCAGTGCCGTTTTTGCACATCAGTTATCTTGTCAACTCTTCATTATCTTAGATATTAGTACAGCCCGCTCACCACTCAGAAAATAAATCAAATCTTAGGAGTATCCCTGTCTGACAATTTTTTTTGTTTTTTTTGTTTGTGCCCCCGTTATATTGAGTAAAACTGACTGGGAAAAAAAACGTTGCAAAAACACTCGAGTATAGGGTAAAGTGTTTTTCGGAGAGTTATTTGTACAATGTGATATAGCAATTAAAGTTAATTTACTATGTTTTACATTAGCTTCACTTACTGCTGCTTTTTAAGGTCGTCATTTTATATGAAAAGGATTTGTACCGTCATTGCAAACCAGTTTAGAAAAAAGAAAGAGCGTCTACTTAAGCAGTATTCGCTCCGTTGCCTACATAATCTATTAACCTATTTCCAAGACAGCCTCCTTGAAAGACTCATTACGTTTCCTGACTGCTCATAAAGACAGATGACAAATTAAATGAAAAAGAAGTAATAATTCCTGCAGCCAGGGTCTTCAGTGACTCTCAGCAGTCAAGTTATTTTGCCAGCATCTTTGGATCCACTTGTTCTCTTAGAAAAAGCAGGGTCAGCACAAATCGATACAAAGTTTTTTTGCGCGATCACCTTTGGTTCTGTGATGAAACGTCTCCATCCCGATGGGAGTGGTCCCTTCCAGGATGACAATGCCCCTATCCATAGGGTCACTGAATGATTTGATGAGTGTGATAAAGGTGAATCTTACACTTTGGTCTTTGCGGTCTTGTTGTACACATGGGAACATTCATACATAGGTGGAAATACCCCCACAACTTTGGAAAAACAGAGATTGTGCTCCCCAGTAAATCATTTGAGCAATCTATACTTCTATGCAAAAAACAAACAAAAAAAACTAAACAAAAATCAAACAGAAAGCAAAAGTTATTTCTCCCCCATTCCTACCCCAACAACCTAAAACAGGCTTTTTTTTAACACCTGCTTAAAACAGAGATGTGCGGGAGGCTGCCTGAGGAGGTGGTGCTATACATACATAGCTTCTAAAATGTAATCAAACATGACGGCTCCTTGTTAGTACACGTCATGCCTGGACTTAGGTGCCTGCTGGCCACCTCAGTGTGATTTCTGAACGGACCAAGGCAGCAAGGAGGATCGAAGCCAGTCCACCCCTGATGCTCATTTATGCCACAAAGCAAGGCAGTAACAGTCGAAACAGTCAATATGTGAAAAGGTATAGACATTGTGGCTCAATAGCATGATGATGTGAAATGCATGGTCTGTGTGAGAATTATGGAATTACCAGGGAGGGTCATCGATGATGCATAGCAACTTTGTATTTAGTAAAAAAAATAAAAATAAAAACACCACAAAGGGAATCACTAAACCGAGTTAATCCATCATGTTTTGAAAACGATCCGAGGGAGACGTCTGTCTCACATTTAATTAGTTGCACATCTGAGTTCTGCTCCACGCCTCTTTTGGTTCAGTGAAGCTTGCTTTATTTCTGAAAGCTCACATCTGTGCAGGATGAGGCTGTGGCTCCGTCAGTGATTTATGAATGGTCAAAGGCGGTATAAAGACGAACTGGGCTTTGCAGCCATTTCGCAGAACTGTTTGGTAAAAAAAAAAAAAGCCCAGTAAGACCTCAAATGAGGAAATATCTTCCAGCAGAATGATGTTTTGCCCTTTTATAGAGACTTGTAGAATCAATGCCTGGATGAAGAGAAACTGCTCTGGTGGTACATGGAGGACATTCGCAAAAACATGCATGCTAAGCTAATGGGCAACTCAAAATTGTCCCTAGATGTGAATGAGAGTGAATGATTGTTTGTCTCTATGTGTCCCTGTGATGGACTGGAGACCTGCCCATGACGTCCCCCGCCTCTTACACAGTGATCCCCGCGATCCGAAAAGCAGGTAAAGATAATGGATGGATGGACTATCTTTTTGTATTTTTTCATTAGGCATCATATTGTGTAAGTATATTAATAAATGCAATGCATGCTGATAAATTAAAATCAAGTGTAAGACAGATGTCTCCTAATGATCCCGTTACAACTCTACTGTGAAATAAATTGTTATAATTTACTTTGTACGATGCGCTCTAATATGCTTCACGAGTGCGGAGAAACAGCGAAAAATAAAAACTGAAACAACTTCCTGAGAGACACAACAGAAAATATCTCTAATCATTGTCCAATGAGACTTTGCCGTCTAAAACCACCACTGAAGGAAGGAGAGCATTTTCCAGACTGCTGTTTTCAAACTGAATAAAGAAGTAACAAGGACGGAGAAAGGATTGCAGATAGAGTATAGAAGCATGTACAGACAGAAGTGTAATCTTGATAAAAGTAAAGGTTGTTGTGGTGAGTCATAGCTGAGGTTTATTGTAAAAACAAGCTCGGGGAAAAAGAACTAACCGCTACAGCAGTATGAGGGTTGTTTAGTTCACTGATGATCTGAGATGGCTCAGAGATAAAATGATGAATAAACCTGCATCTATGTCATGTGCCTTTGGGAGAACCCCTCGAAACACAAAGGTTTTCAGCTCTGCTGGGAGAACCATCAGCACCTGACATTAGTGGATATTTTAGTGTTTACCAATTTCAAGACAGTCCCACTGTCCTTGTAGTATTGTAGGGTTTCCAGTTCTTCCTGCAGGTTCTTGAGTCCAGATGTGGAGCCAATTACCAACAGCTGAGAGTCGTCCCATTAATGAAAGTCAGCCACGATAAGAGGTTCAACTTACCTCGTTGTTCTCCTCACCTTAACACAGAACCTGGTTCCTGAGCCTTCTGTCCTGCACCTCCAAGGCTTTCCTTGACCCCTGTGCCTAACTGTGAGTTACAAACCTTCCTTGTGGATCTGCTCCTACACCTTCCAACCACTTGCCTCCACGCTCCGTCTGTTCTCCTTCCATTGGGACCTTCTCTATCCTGGAACCCCCAGCCTTCCTCTCTATGCAGCCCACCTACAGTACCAACGTCATGTAAGTGTTCACCAGACACATTAACTCAGTTGACAACAACATCAAGTTCACCAGAGAGGATGCTAACGATAACAAGCTGCCTTTTTTGGACTGTTTGGTGCATATGGAGGGAGAGGACAGTCTCAACATTGAAGTTTACAGAAAACCAACCCACACAGACCAGTATCTTCTGTTTGACTCTCACCATCCACTGGAGCACAAACTTTCTGTCATCAGAACCTTACAGCATCGGGCAGAACACATCCCCACGAAGACAGAAGGGAAGGAAAAGGAACAGAAACACATCAACAAATCGCTGCAAACATGTGGATATCCCAACTGGGCTTTTGTCAAGTCAGCAAGGAAATCTGCTAAACAAAATAATGAACAGAAAAATGCTAACAGACGAAAAAACATTGTCATTCCTTATGTTGCTGGAGTCTCAGAGAATTTCAGAAGGATTTTCAACAAACACAACATCCCAGTACATTTCAAACCCAGCAGGACTCTCAGACAGAGGCTGGTACATCCGAAGGACAGAACCCCCACACACAAACAGAGTGGGGTTGTGTACGCAGTCCAGTGCAGCGAGGACTGCCCAGACCGTTACATTGGAGAAACTAAACAGCCTCTTCACAGACGAATGTCCCAGCACAGGAGAGCCTCCTCCTCTGGACAAAACTCAGCTGTTCACCTCCACCTCACGGACAAGGGTCACTCTTTTGATGACCAAAATGTGCAAATCTTGGACAGAGAGCACAGATGGTTTGAGAGAGGTGTGAAGGAAGCTGTTTATGTTAAGAGAGAAAAACCTTCTCTTAACAGAGGAGGAGGTCTGAGATTTCAACTTTCCAAGACTTATAACTCAGCTTTGGGGCTGATTCCCAAGCGTTTTACACCGGATGGGAACAGAGGTGTCTTGTCTGTGACCTCTGTTGTTGGGCTGTGAGGTGTTTTTGTCAATTTACATACAGTTGCGTGTCTTCTGTCAGAGACTTCAAGGGAACCCCCTACTGTTAAGGTGTGATCTGTCAATTTACATGTATGTGTTACCTCAGCTTGCAACCAACATATGTTGGTGCGTGACTCCTGTTTGAAAATCCACGTGCACACAGTCTGGTTCTGTCAGATTTCAACTTTTTAAAACTTATGGTTGCGGACCTGCAGCTGTTTTCCCAGACGCATCCCACCTGATGAGAACAGAGGAGCCTCACTTGTGAATTAGACTAACAAAGACTTTGACAGGTCCTTGGTATCAATGTGTGAAGTGTGGTTTTTGTCAATTTACATACAGTAGGATGTGTGTGTGTTTTTCTGTAATCTCTGCTTTCACACACTGAACTTTGAATGGGTCACAGGCACGTGTTATCCCAAATATGTGTGTGTGTTAGCTTCCAATTTACCTAGTTTGGTGTGCATCAGTGGTCCAGCTTGCTTATAACTTCCCTCTCCCTCTCACAGTCTCCATTGAATTGAGAAAGCTTATCGGATGATGAGCGAAACGTCTTCTGTTACAAATAAAGTCCAGTTGATCTTGTATTGAACGCCTTTTTTGAACGTCATGTAAGATATCACCTGCATTATCTAACTGCTCAACGCAGCTTCTGACGTCTCTCCTTCCCTTCCAGCATTTTCCAGGATGTGTCCACTGTATACAGTACGTTTAATTATTTCACTGTAAATAAATATTTTTATGTTCTAGATGGTGTTGAGTCTGTTGTCCTCAGTCTGTTCAATGTCGGTAAACTGCACCATTATGACAAATATAACAGGTTTTTATTTATTTATTGTGAGTACAGTAGTCCCTCGCTACTTCGCGGTTCGTTTATCGTGGACTCGCTCTATCGCGGTTTTTCAAAATAAGATTGGGCGTGACACACAATTGGCTGATTGATGGATGAGCCGCACGATCAGCATGGAATTTTTATTTTAAATAAATTATTTTAAATTATTTAGCACAGCTGCACATTTGTGCAGCCCAGAGCAGCAGGATAAGCTTCCTGCTGCAGCTGATGAGCTGTTTAGCGTATAGCACGGAGAAGTGGGCGTGGCCAAGAGCACTTGCAGGTGGCTGAGAGCAGAGGAGGCAGGGAGCTGAAATCATGACATTCTGTGCTCTTTTAGAGCGATAAGAGTTTAGAAACATTGTTTAGAAAATTGCAAGTGTGGGAAGAGTTTAAAATGTCTATATATATTTATATGTGTGTTGTGTGTGTAAATGATAAAATAAACTACTACAGTACTTACTACTTGTACGGTACTTCTATTCCTACTTCATGGCTTTCGTTTATTGTGGGTCTTCAGGGTACTGACCCCTCACAACAAATGAGGGACTACTGTATTAATAAGTATATGGGGCGGCCCAGTGCTTTAAGTGGAAAAAAATAAGTGCCGGTACCCTCCGTCATAATAATATGCATACCTGCAAACTCAGAAGGGATGAAAAAGGTGACAAACGTTGCGCCAACCCCCCCCCGAAAGATTTTGTAATTTTTTAACATGCTTCAGGTAAAAGTCATTTACTAACCTGATTTAATGAGAACATAAATAGGAAAGATTGTGTCAACCAAAAAATTAACAACCAACAACAGCAGCAAGTCAAATACAGCAGAACATTTTGCTAACAATGCGCTGCTCCGAGTCAACAGATGCATTTAAAAACTTAAGACTTATCTCTTCAGACAGGCTTTTGGTTAATTTTGTACATTGATTTTAGAGTTTGTTATGTTTTACCTTTTTGTATAGTACTTCTGTGATTTTATGATTTTATTTTTCCTTTTGTAAAGCACTATGTGACTCTCATGTCTGTGAAATGTGCTATATAAATAAAACTTACTTACTAACAGTAAAAACTCATTTCTTAAATATGCTGGTGAAGATGTTTTGCCAGAAATTTTGAATAAAGTAGATGCCATTTCCTGCATTCTGGTGTATTTTAACAAGTTGTTAAACATCTATGTTTACCTACATGTAAACACTTGATTCACTAACTATTTTAGAGACATCTAACAAAATAAAGTCAGGTCTTGTGGACAGATTAAAAAATTGTTTAAATTATTATTGATCATGCATCAGGATATTTTAGAGACAGCTCATTCAACTAGTTCATATAGACATCATCCTGTTTTTAAAGGAGAAATGAAAAGTGTTTTTAAGCTAATAGTAGTCTAATGAAAAGCATAAAATAAGCTTGTTGAGAAAATTTCACAAGTCAAAAATGTCATCCTAACTCAAATTTAGACTTTGCAAAGTGAAAAAATTCTCATCTGGTGTTTTTGACCCCCCTCCCTCTGCTTGCTCTCCGTCCCCTGAATATGACATAGGCAGTGCAATGGTCGTCCCTCATACAGTAATATTAGTGTGTGTATCTAGTATTTTTTCAACTTTCATCATTTTGTAAACCGCCCCCTAGCTTATAGACTGTAGTTATGTTATCATTCACAAGAGTTTGTATATATTTTTTTGTTTATGTAGTGTTTTGTAGTTCTGTTTGTGTTAATAAAAAAAAAAATCTAGTAGTGGACAAAAAGGTTTCAGTGTGTAGCAATTAGGGATGCAGCAAAAAAAATCTATTTTTTAAAGAATCAAGATTCTTAGTCCTGGCGATTCAGAATCGATTCTAAAAGCCCCAAAATAGATTTTAAAACTTTTTTAAAATTTTATATTGTATTTTTACCGCTCCTGTGCATTCGGCCGCTGTAGAATTTTGGCCGTGTAGGGCCACCGTAGTTAGTTAGCCAGGCAGCTCCCAATGGAGCCTGCTAGCAAGGAGGGAGACCCTGCATGTTTCAACTTGCTCCTTCATCTTTAAAAATCATTTTAGATCCTACTATGTTCTGTGGAATACAGAGCTTAACAAGACATTGGTAACTGTTTCAGGACATTTTCAACACCCCCACTTCCATGTTAGCATACGGCGCTAGCATGCTAACGTTAGCATACGGCGCTAGCATGCTAACGTTAGCATGCGAAGGCTATTCGTATTTCCAGGATAGAAATGCCCATTAATGCACTAAATCACCAAACTGTTTTTGACAAACTTAAGTGATATCCTTCAGATTCAAAAAAGTCTTCTGCTTCCATTTTAAATGACAGACAAGAGGACAGTAATGATGGGTTTATAGCTTCAGTGTTATTGTAAGATAGCAAAGGAGGTCTTAATTGTGTCATAAAAGTGCGTCCAGAAAATTACTACAGAAATCACTGTACTTCGGCATGTAGCAGGAAAAATGTAAAAAACTATTTCTTTAAGCTACTGACTTGAAAAAAGCATACTAAGTATGTTTATGTGTGTTGTTTACTATATGAAATTCTTGTTATATCGATTTTTTCAGATTTGATTACATTTCTCCTTTAAACTCACTCCTGTGCAACTGACTTTTATTTTGTTAATTTTTATTTAGTTTTATTTGTAACACACTCCCCCACGTTGAACCTCCGCAGCGCGACTCACGCTGCAGAGTTTTTTTTGTTTTTACTGACTTCGCTGTCGTCTCCTCCCCCTGTCTATCCTGAGACTGTGATTGGCAAAAATGATGCGCTCCAGCAAAGATGTTTTATTGTCGAGAAGATGCATTGCTCTGCCTTGAAATCCAGTCAGGGGGAAATGATGCATTCTAATCTGCCACGGGTCTTTCAAGTGGAGAAGACGAAAATAAGTTCCGGAACGCACATTACTATTAAAAAAAGTCCCGGTACTGTCAGGGTTAAATTTTATAAGTGGCGGAACTGGGTACCGGTGAGTTCCGGCCCACTTAAAGCACTGGGGCGGCCGTGGCGTAGTGGTAATGGCAGTCGTCCCCCGATCGGAAGGTTGGAGGTTCGAATCCCGGTTCCCCACACCATGTGTCGTTGTGTCCCTGGGCAAGACACTTAACCCCGAGTTGCTCCCGGTAGGACTGGAAGGCGCCTTGCATGGCAGTCTGCCGCTACCGGTGTATGAATGTGTGTATGAATGGGTGGATGGTTGGTATTGTAAAGCGCTTTGGGGTCCCTCACAGGGGGCTGGAAAGCGCTATATAAATAAGCTCCATTTACCATATATATATATATATATATATATATATATATATATATA